>CAIGQV010000641.1:5938550-5956842 GCA_903798115.1 Danio jaintianensis | reverse complement strand
TTTTTTTTTTTTTATCAATATTTGGATGAAAAGACAAACACTAAGACTAAAACAAACATGTAAAAATAGATACAGATAGCAATTATGTCTTTTATGACAGGAGCTTTCATTACAACACAATTCAACACGTTTTTATTGACACTGTCATAACATAAATGCTACTGGTCATGCGCTGCCATAAAGACTAACTACAGTAAAGTTATGATGTGTGTACCTGGAGTTGAAGTACAGGTAGCCAGTGGAAAACATCCTCCATTGTTGGTGGAGCAGATGTCAGCTTGAGTGCAAGTCTTCCCGTCTCCCTCATAGCCTGAAGACACACACATGGGGTCAAGCAAGCTCATCTTACATTTAATGGCTATTTTAGCTCTATCTGTTCAGTGTGTCTGGTCTTCCTCTGCAATCTAGCAGTCAATTGAGACTTGTAAAGCTGAATGTATTAGCAGGACGAGCAGACAGCACTGTACTCAATGAACCCAGCTAATGCATCTCTCCACCCTGAGTTTATATGGCTGTCACTTCCTGAGGGATTAAAATGAAACTACAAGCATCTGTCTTGTTGAAATATATTACAGAGAGCAAAAAAGAAAAAAAAAAACATGATTCAGCAGGATTTTACAGGGAACGTTGTGCTGAAAAGACCAACAAACATGGGGTTTCATTCTCTCATGCATCTCTGGAGGGAAATTATGATATAAAAAGTAAAAGTAGGACAAGACTTGATTCCAAAGATTAAGATATTAAATGCACAGATCACATGAAAGAACTTATATTGATGTAACTGACTTATAATGCTTTGAGAAGTTTCTAGAAAACACATGAGTTGCCTTTATGGGGCTTTTTTTTAGAGCTTGACAGATCCAAATTAATACATTTAACCAGCAAAAACGCATGAAATTCATAATGAACATTGATAAAAATGCTAAATGTTTCTTGAGCAGCAATTGGATATATTAGAACGCTTTCTGAAGGATCATGTGACACTGAAGACTCAAATAATGATGCTAAAAACACAGATTTGCCATCAAAGATAAAAAAAAAAAAACAACACTCAAAATTAGCAGCTATTAGCATTGATAGCATGTTCTAACACGCTGCTAACATGTTTAGCATGTTACTAGCTATTTATAGCATTATATCTGATTGGTAATGTCGTTTAGCACCGTCACATCATTTTTTACAATACATTTTAACATTTCTTACTGCTAGCACCTTTTTAACAACTTCCTTCATGTTGCTAGCATCATTTCAGCATGTTTACATAGTTGCTAACATATTTTGCATGGTTTTGTTAATGGGATTTAGCATGTTCTAACATATTACTAGCATGTTTTACCACATTGCTAGCTTCTAGCACCTTTGTAGCATCCTTAAACATGTTGCTAGCATATTTTTAACATGCTTACAGTACTTACAGTGTACAAATGTTAATCATTATGCCATAATACATGGTAAGGCTACTACACTTTTACTATACTAAGGGTTAGCCTCTTGCTAGCACATTTTTCCTAGTTCCTAATGTGTTTAGCTAGTTGATAATGTGATTTAGCACACTCCTAGTAGGTAATGGTTAGAGTTATTTTAAAGTGCATGAGAATCAGGACGTGAGCTTCACCTGGAGGACACTGTCCGCAGTGGAAGGAGCCCATAGTGTTGAGGCAAGGCACAAAAGGAGAAGAAGAACAGCCTCCATTGTTTGTGGCACATTCATCGACATCCTGGCAGCTGTAACCGTTACCCTGCCATCCTGGAGGAACCGCAAAAATTACATGAAAACATATTCAGTCACACTTTATTATATGGTACAGTTCTTACTATTAAAAAATTTATATATTTTTATTTTTATTTTTTATTTTTTAAATAGAATATTTTTCTATGTGGAAATGCAGTATATTGTTTTATCTGTCTTAGCCCATGTATGACAACATCTTTACCGGTATAAATGGAAATGTAAAAAAAAAAAGTGTAATTTCATGTGCCTTTTTTACAATAAAAAAATAAATAAATAAATAAAAAAAAAGGTGCAACAGATCTTGGAAAATGCTAACGTTAGCATGATAGCACTAAAAGCAAATGTCCCACAATACAAATTGCTAATCGCCATGTAATATAGTACATTTAGTAATAACAATACCAAACATAAAAAGAAGGTTGTTTGTTGATGTTTGCCTGGCATGTCTATACCGCGTCATTATTCTGCGTGAACATAGTATGCAATTACATGTAGGACAGCCTATCGTAATGTTCAGACCGAACGTTTTCATTTTACAAGTTTTTTCTAGCTCCTACATCTACCACAGAATATTAAAATACATATAAATACATTTAATATAACGACTGCTATCAGGATGCGCAGAGACTTTCAACCAGCATAACAACAATTTTGTTTACAATTCAAAGTTTGAAAATTACCTATTGCACCTTTAACTATGACTTTTGCCTCAATAATTTGCAGCTTATTAATAATTATTAAGGTACGTTGGGTTTATGTAGTGGGTACAATTTGATTTCTATAAGTAGAAATAAACTAATAATAAGCTATCTTAACAATAGCCACTACTCAATAGTAACAATTGGTCCTTAAACTAAAGTGTTTCCACATATTCTTGCTACATGCCTTCAATTATAAATGTGTCCATAATTGTTTACATAAAAGATGAACTACTGACAAGATGACAATAATGTAATCTGGCATGTCTCAGCTGGCATGAGAGATCTGACCTGGAGGACAGGCACCGCAGTAGAACGAGCCCAGCGTGTTGAAACACTCCACAGGAGGGTTTGTGGAGCAGGGTTTGCTGGGAAGACTGCACTCATCAATATCAGCGGTGCATGCAGACACTCCGGGTGGAGACATCCAGCCAGCGTCACAGATACACTTATACTTAGGCTGAAATGAGGAATTAAAGAGGCGCATGACAAATTTTTTTTTACATATACTACAAAAGTCCCCTTTTGTATTCTAAGTATGCGAATTGAGACGCAGCAACTGAAATCATTGGGCGTATGGATATGGAACTGTAATGCAGTCAAAACTACTTTAGCTGTGTGTTTATATAAAAATAAATTGCATACCTTAGAATGTTCATCAGCCAATCAGAATCAAGCACTCAACAGCCCTGTAGTATAAATGGTTGATAGATTGGGGGAGTGGGACAGTAAAATGTTAGTTAATAAAATCACCTCATTGGGATTGACTCGGTCAGAATCAATGCAGAGGCCGTGAACACACAGATCTTGACTTCCACCAGCACAGTCATCATAGCGGGATGTACAGTGTGGACCATACCATTCTGGAGTACAGGTACACCTGACAAACAGCAGGAAAGTATACATGTAAAGGCTCATATGTCACTAAAAACTCCAGTCAGAAGAAAAATAATGCAGAATTACGTGTAGGATCCAGGAGTGTTGTTACATGTGGCTCCATTCTGACAGCCGAGTGGAGTTCCTGCCAACACCTGACACTCATTCACATCCACAGCACATGTAGGACCCTGCAGAGAGACAGAGAAATTCAGATCAGGTTTGCACCGAAGCACAAAAATAAAGAGAAAACAGCAGCAGGACAAACTGATTTGATCAAGGGAAAACAGGGGTCTCAAGGCACTGCAGGTGAAAAGGGTTAAAAATACTAATAGTTTCTCATCATTATTACCCAGTTGTTTGATTACATTAAGAATTGCAAACGTTTTTATTTTTGTATTTTTATTTCTAAAAAATCTAAAAATTGAATAAAGTCAAAACTGTTTTTGTTTTTTGACACATTGGAGTCAAATGTTGTTAATTTTACAGAGCGGATTTTGGAAATCTCTTTTATCACTATAATTACTTTATTACAAATGATCATACATTAGAAAACACTGAAAACAGCTGGGATAAGATAAAATCTACATACACAAATGTATAAAGAGAGATAAAAGAAACACTTTTAAAAAAAAACTCTTTAAAAAAAAAAAAGAATTTTTCTTTTTTTTTAATTCTTAAAAAAATATACAAAAAATTCTCAAAAATAGAGTTTTTTGTATTCTCAAAAAATGTTTTTGAGAAAACAGATTAAAGAATTATGCATTGTAATTGAAATCTACAGACACAGATGAATAAAGCGAGATAAAATAAACTCTAAAACGTGTACATTGGATGTTTTCTTTTTTTTTTTTTTTTTTTAAATATAATTTTTTTAACTCTCAAAAAATAATTTTGGGAAAACAGATTAAAGAATTATGCACTGTAATTGAAATCTACTGACACAAATGTATAAAGTGAGATAAAAAAAACACTTAAAACTGTATAGTGGATATTTTCTTTTAATAAAATTCTCAAAAACATAATTGTTATGCTCTCAAAAAATTATTTTGAGAAAACAGATTAAAGAATTATGCACTGTAATTGAAATATACAGACACAGATGAATAAAGTGAGATAAAAGAAACTCTAAAAAGTGTATAGCGGGTATTTTCTTTACATTAGACTGAATGAACATTATAAAAAGCTAAAAAGCCCAAAATCAGGTGAATGAAAAAAAAATTCTCATTATAAAATCTTCAAATTTAAGCACAAAATAAAGAGAAAAGAGTGTTACAGCAGGTCAGATTCACACATGAAGACATTGAAACACAGACGTCTGTTTCCATGACTGACCTGCCAGTTGTCAGGACAGAGGCAATGAAAAGCGTCCAGCAGGTTCAAGCAGGTTCCTGTGTTCTGGCACGGGTTACTGCTGCACGTCTTTCGCTGGACGGTCTGTGAAGAGCAAGCAGTACATCATTAAAGGTCAATTCAGTTATAAAGGTGTTCATCATATGAGTGAGATTACAGTGATACCTGTTCAATGCTCTGGACTTTTGACTCCAGTGTGGTGACTCTGGTGTCAAGCTGATGGAGCTGGTTTTTGATATCCTCAGACGGGCCGCTGTTCTTGATTGTGTTGATGTCCTCTTTGTTGATTTTGATCTGGAACACAGTTTAAACAGTTTAAAATTGATTGAGCTTTATGCAAGTGGTTTGATGACACGTATAAAGAGCTCGGTCTGTGCTGTGCGAATAATTTGAAATCAAAGGAAATTAAATAGAACTACATTAAAATTAGAACTTAATTAAAAATTAAAACACTTACTCTAAATAAAATATAGAAAAAAAATTATATTTGAATTAATTTGAAAACGCTCCACGCACAACTGGGGCTCTGGAACTCAACTTCTTGAGAAGGGCTGGACTTTCTTCTACTCTGGAGTTGCTCACAGTGAGAGGCGGCGGGCTGGTGTGGGCTTGCTTATAGCTCCCCAACTTAGCCGCCATGTGTTGGAGTTTTCCCCGGTGAACGAGAGGGTCGCCTCCCTGCGCCTTCGGGTCAGGGATAGGTCTCTCACTGTGGTTTGTGCCTACGGGCCAAACACCAGTGTAGAGTACCCGGCCTTCTTGGAGTCCTTGGGAGGGGTGCTGGAAGGTGCTCAGACTGAGGACTCCGTTGTTCTACTGGGGGACTTCAATGCCCACGTGGGCAATGACAGTGATACCTGGAGAGGCGTGATTGGGAGGAACGGCCTCCCTGATCTGAATCCGAGTGGTGTTTTGTTATTGGACTTCTGTGCTAATCACAGTTTGTCCATAACGAACACCATGTTCGAGCATAAGGGTGTCCATCAGTGCACATGGCACCAGGACACCCTAGGGCGGAGGTCAATGATCGACTTTGTGGTTGTATCATCTGATCTCCGACCGTATGTCTTGGACACTCGGGTAAAGAGAGGGGCAGAGCTGTCAACTGATCACCACCTGGTGGTGAGTTGGATCCGCTGGGAGGGGGGAAAGCTGGACAGACCTGGCAGGCCCAAGCGTATTGTGAGGGTCCTCTGGGAACGTCTGGCTGAACCTCAAGTCAGAGGGATTTTCAACTCTCACCTCCGGAAGAGCTTTGACCAGATCCCGAGGGAGGCTGGTGACATTGAGACCGAGTGGTCCATGTTCTCCGACTCCATTGTTGACGCGGCCGTGAGGAGCTGTGGCCGTAAGGTCTGTGGTGCTTGTCAGGGCGGCAATCCACGAACCCGGTGGTGGACACCGGAAGTAAGGGATGCCGTCAAGCTGAAGAAGGAGTCCTACAGGGCTTGGTTGACTTGCAGGACGCCCGAGGCAGCTGATGGGTACCGACAGACCAAGCGTGCTGCAGCCCGGGCGGTTGCGGAAGCAAAAACTCGGGCCTGGGAAGAGTTCGGGGAGACCATGGAGGAAGACTATTGGTCGGCCCCAAAGAGATTCTGGCAAACCGTTCGGCGCCTCAGGAGGGGAAAGCAGCTCCACATCAACACTGTTTACAGTGGAAGTGGGGAGCTGTTGACCTCGACTGGGGATGTTGTCGGACGGTGGAAGGAATACTTTGAGGATCTCCTTAACCCCACCGACATGTCTTTCATTGAGGAAGCAGAGACTGGGGATGCAGGGGTGGACTCGCCCATCACCCAAGCTGAGGTCACTGAGGTAGTTTGCAAGCTCCGCAGTGGCAAAGCAGCCGGGGTGGATGAGATTCACCCTGTGTATCTTAGGTCTCTGGATGTTGTAGGGCTGTCTTGGCTGACACGTCTCTACAATATCGCATGGAGGTTGGGGACAGTACCTCTGGACTGGGCAACTGGGGTGGTGGTTCCCATTTTTAAGAAGGGGGACCGGAGGGTGTGCTCCAACTATAGGGGGATCACACTCCTCAGCCTCCCTGGGAAAGTCTATGCCAGGGTACTGGAGAGGAGGATCCGGCCGATGGTTGAACCTAGGATCCAGGAGGAACAATGCGGTTTTCGCCCGGGCCGTGGTACACTGGACCAGCTCTATACCCTCACCAGGGTGCTCGAGGGTTCATGGGAGTATGCCCAACCAGTCCACATGTGTTTTGTGGACTTGGAGAAGGCATTCGACCGTGTCCCTCGTGGCATTCTGTGGAGGGTGCTCTGGGAGTATGGGGTCAGAGGCGCTCTGTTAAGGGCTGTCTCATCCCTGTATGTACAGAGTAGGAGTTTGGTTCGCATTGCAGGCAATAAGTCAGACTTGTTTCCAGTGCATGTTGGACTCCGGCAGGGCTGCCCTTTGTCACCAATTCTGTTCATAATTTATATGGACAGAATTTCAAGGCGCAGCCTTGGGCTGGAGGGGGTTCGGTTCGGGGGCCACAGGATTTCATCTCTGTTATTCGCAGACGATGTTGTTCTGTTGGCTGCATCGAACATGGACCTTCAGCATGCACTGGAGCGGTTTGCTGCCGAGTGTGGCGCGGCTGGGATGAGAATCAGCACCTCCAAGTCCGAGGCCATGGTGCTCCACCGGAAAAAGGTGGTTTGCCATCTCCAGGTTGGAGAAAAGTCCTTACCCCAGGTGGAGGAGTTCAAGTATCTTGGGGTTTTGTTCACGAGTGAGGGAAGGATGGAACGTGAGATTGACAGGCGGATTGGTGCAGCGGCCGCAGTAATGCGGTCGATGTACCGGTCCGTTGTGGTAAAGAAGGAGCTGAGCCGAAAGGCGAAGCTCTCGATTTACCGGTCAATCTACGTTCCTACTCTCACCTATGGTCATGAGCTTTGGGTCATGACCGAAAGGACAAGATCTCGGATACAAGCGGCCGAAATGAGTTTCCTTCGAAGGGTGGCAGGGCGCACCCTTATAGATAGGGTGAGGAGCTCTGTCACCCGGGAGGAGCTCGGAGTAGAGCCGCTGCTCCTCCACATCGAGAGAAGTCAACTGAGGTGGCTCGGGCATCTGTTTCGGATGCCTCCTGGACGCCTACCTAGGGAGGTGTTCCAGGCATGTCCCACCGGGAGGAGGCCTCGGGGAAGACCCAGGACACGCTGGAGGGACTATGTCTCTCGGCTGGCCTGGGAACGCCTCGGTATCCCCCCGGAGGAGCTGGAGGAAGTGTCTGGGGAGAGGGAAGTCTGGGGTTCTCTCCTAAGACTGCTGCCCCCGCGACCCGGCCCCGGAAAAGCGGTTGAAAATGAATGAATGAATGAATAATTTGAAAAGAAATTCATATTGAAATTTAATTAAAATTTAATCAATTTAAAAAAAATATTGAAAATAAAAAAGTGAAATAAAATTAAATAAACAACAAAAAAAATAATACAAAATGAAATAAATAAATGTAAACAATTTTTTATAATTTTTCAAATATTTCCTAATTGCTGTTTCATGGAGAGAATATCTTGGTATCATTTAAAGACTTAACTAGGTTAACTACAGTAGGCAAGTTTGATTAATTAAGCAACTGTTAATTAAACAACACTGGTTTATTCCATAGCCATCTGAAAAAAATTAAGGTGGCTACACTACAATTAGTGGTGTTATTTCAACTCTATCAGTTAAAATCAACTCCAAATGAGTGAACATACTGCCCCAGTATTTTCAGAGTTAAAATAACACTCTTAAGAGAGTTACTTGGACAACACTATAAATGAGTTATATTTACACTGTATCAAGTTAAAAAATAACTCTGGTCTACACTACTGGGAGTTGATTTGTTCCTTGACTCTAGTGTAAAGAGTGAAAATTCAACACTTTAACAGAGAGAATTTAACTCTGAATGTTTTATGCTAGTGTACCTAAAAATATCTGTTAATTAACAGTTTTCGTATTTAGTGATTCACAAGTGTTTTCTGTTTATTTACGGTTGTGAATTGCATTATGGGATGTTGATCTCTGCTCTGTCGACTTTGATGTTGAAAATTAAACTCTACAGTTTAACAAAGTGACTTTTATTGACATTTTAGTCGTTTGAAATGATATAATGTTTAATAAATAATAAATAAAGAAATAAGTCTGTAAAATAACAGAAAATGTACTGACAGTTTATTACAATGTTTTTGTAGCGTAATATAAAACACCAAACCAGATAATATATCACTTTAAACTATTAAAAATGTTCATAAAAGTCACTTTTTAGAACTTTTTGAAGGTTAAAATTTGCTGGAAGAAAGATCAAGGTCCCATAATGCAATTTAAAAGCATAAATAAACTGGGAAAAAAATAAAATGAAAACATGAATCACAAAATATGAAAAACTGCTAATTGAGGGATATTTTTTACAGCGTAGTAAACATTACAATACTCCTGAATGATGGTAAAACTAATATATGGTCATAATATTGACCTTAAAATTAAAAACTGCTTTTATTCCAGCCAAACTAAAGAAAAAATGCTTTAACTTGTAGAAAAAAAAGTAGTGATGCACGATATATATCGGCAGCGATATCGTTATAGGCCGATAAATGCTATTTTTAATGTTATCGGTCCGATATCAAAATTAGGCCGAAATCTTTAAGCCGGTAGATTACGTAATTGTACAGAACTGCCTGTCTCGCACATGCGTGGGTCGAACTTCTTCAGACTTGCACTATAACGGAGTTTTCCTCACATTGATTATTCCTTCAAAAAATATATTCTCTGAGAATTTTTTTTTTTTTTTTTTTAAGTTTCTGAAAAAAAATAATATATATTCCTTATGATTTAAAATTATTTTGATAAATGGGGCTTCATTAATAATGTGGTTAATAATTTTGGCTAAACAAATAAAGAAATAAATCCAACAAATAATTGAATCATTAAAAAAAAAGTCATACACAAAACTAATCTTAAACCAAATACATACAAAACAAACAATTAAACAAAAGTTGAATGTCCTTGACCAACAGAAATACTTGCTTAAACTTCTCTCAAGTTTGTTTTTCTAATATGATTAATATTTCTAATCAAACTGACCTGGTTTATCTGCTGGACGAGGTCTTCTGAGCCCACTTTCAGACTTCCTGTTCCTGATGTAGTGAAGCGAATGTCTTTGTTGTAACCAGCAGAAAAGGTGAGGTGACCGTTTTCAGAAATCATACGAGGCCTGCAAATCAATCACCACCACGTCCTCATTTAATTTATAACCCACTGTACAATTATTGCTTAAAACAACCGTTACTGCTCAATAACATCAGCCATTTCAGGTTAAAAAGAGCACAAAGAAAGGAAAAAGAGAGTTGTAGTAAGAAAAAAAATAAAACTTGTTTGACGTCCCGAACAAGTCAATGCATAATTATTCTAGAATAATTAAGGCAAGACAGTAAGAAAACAGTTTTACTAAAAAATAACTAACCGTGGTTCCCCAGTTGAGTGATTACGTTATAATTTGTAAACGTTTTTTAAATTACAAGATTTATACAATGATGTTTAAATATGCAAATAAGGCATTATTACATTAAACGTGATAATTTGCATACATTTCTATCACAAAAAAACAGGTGTAAAATTATTTTGTTTTGGACTCAAAGATTTAAGGGGTGACATGGTGGCTCAGTGGTTAGCACTGTCGCCTCACAGCAAGAAGGTTCGAGTCCCGGCTGGGTCAGTTGGCATTTCTGTGTTTGCATGTTCTCCCCGTGTTCGCGTAGGTTTCCTCCGGGTGCTCCGGTTTCCCCCACAGTCCAAAGACATGCGCTATAGGTTAATGGGAGAAACTAAATTGGGCATAGTGTATGAGTGTGAAAGAGTGTGTATGGGTGTTTCCCAGTACGGGGTTGCAGCTGGAAGGGCATGCGCTGCGAAAAAAACATATGCTGTAAAAGTTGGTGGGTCATTCCGCTGTGGCGACCACTGATAAATAAAGGGACTAAGCCGAAGGAAAATGAATGAATGAATGAATGAATGAATGAATGAATGAATGAAAGAAAGGTTTTAATAGAGGGGATTTTGGGAATCTCTTTTTAATTCAGAAAATTAAGTGAATGTTTTTTTAATATACATTTTTGTTTAATAAACTGTTTTATATAGTCAGGCGAAGTATGTATGAAGAATTTATGAATAAAAATATATACAAATAATATACTTGCTGGAGATTTATGGCTCAGTGCAGGATAAAAAAAAAAGAATTTTTGAGAAAACAACCGTAAAAAAATATTGCAATTAAAATGTAATGACACAAACTGATAAAGTGCGACAAAAGAAACACTTAAGAGTCCATTTTAGATGTTTTCTTTCAATTAGACAAAAAAGACACAATGGAAAGCTAAAAAAGCCCAAAATCCCATGACTGACAGGTACATGAAAAAAATAAATAAATCTACATACAGTGTTCAATCTTAACAAAGAGAAAAATAAGTCACAGCAGGAAAAACACATTTGAATTAATGCTGTCAAAAGATTAATCACATCCAAATAAAAGCTTGTATTTGCATAATAAATATGTCTGTTCATATTTATTTTGGTGTATTTAACAAATTATATAGGAATATGAATACAAATATATTTTATTTGTGCACAATATTTATACACAGTGAGTATACACACATTATGTAAATACTAACATTTATTTTGGATGCGATTAATCACGATTAATCGCTTGATAGCACTCATTTTAATATATATATATTTTTTTCTTTGTATTTTAAATTATTTTTTATATGTAATTGTAAAGTTGTTTTAACGTGTATTTTATTTACATTTTCGTTAGGGTGACTTTTAATATTCTGTCCGTAATTACAGATGAAAAATAGCCTTTGGCCAATTCTGGTACAGAAATGCTTATTAATGTTCAATGTCTCTGATAACGAAACAAATAAAATAAAAATAAATACAATAAACTGAAGATTTAAACTATACAATGCATCTTAAATATCTACTCTATTCATCTTAATTAATAAATCCAGGAAACTCTTGAAAAAGAGATTACAAATCTCCAGAGGTTTAAATAAATGCACTGTAAAACCCAACAGTCAGCTTTATCAAATGAAATGAGTTTAGTTAACTCAAAATTTACTGAAAGTTAATTCTACTCATTTGAAAAGGGTTTTGAACTCAGTGTTGAAGGTAATGAGTTAATTAAACACCTCATTACTTCAACTTAAATGGAGTAAGTTCACAGTACTCATATAGATTAGTTTTATAACTCAAATGGTTTGTAGCAATCGGTTTCCTCAAACGATTTGAGTTGCCTTAAGTTATTGGGTTTTCTAGTACTCAGTTGGTTTGAGTTCTCTTCATTTATTGGGTTTTACTGTGCTCAAATTGCTTCATGTACTCAAATGGATTAAGTTCACAGTACTCACTAGGATTAGTCTTTGAACTTAAATAGTTTGTTGCAATCAGTTTCCTCAAATGGTTTGAGTTACCTTAACTTTTTGGGTTTTACAGTGTTTAAATAAATGAAAAAAGTAATAAACAAAAACTTACTGCTCATTGTAAATTTGACATTTATAACCGTTATTAACTTAACACAGATTTCATTATTTGCCATATATATAATAATGCTTAGAAAAATGCAGTTATGAGCAGAAATACAATTGACATATAATACATAATAGAAGCATTACCGTGTGACAATATTTTTTGCAATTTTCCACTTATTTTTGTTCATAAGCAAACATTTTTCACAAAACAATAATAATGCAATGTGAACACATCTCAAAAAATCAAGAATAATTGATGAATAATGACTTACTGCTCGCTGCTGATTGCTCTTTTTTGCCGGCCGTTTTGTCCACCACGATCACCCTGAAGTCCAGAGAAGAAGAGCAGAAAGATGAAGATCCAGGAGAAGCTCAGAGTTTGAGCCATGATGACAGCGCTCGTCCCGGGACGCTCATCAGACACTGTCCTGCAGCTTCACACCAAAACCTGCCTAAAAACACTGCCGGCCACAGGTGCACTTTGGCCTGAAGACTCCTCACAATTTCCTAAAAATCACTCATAAAGCAGCACGTAAGAAGGGCATTTAACTCGGTTGCATGTAAAAGATGGGACTTTATTGGTGGAGAGTCAGGAGGCGTCACATGCTTTTTGGAGATCAGTAACCAAAGTTAAAGCTTACGGTTCATTTTCCTTTATGAACAGCTGTGAAGGAAATCACTTTCAGCATTGAGGCTGATATAATAGGCCATTTAATGTATATGTAATCTATATAATGGGAGCACAACGTCTTGTCAATCTTCATTTTTTTTTTTTTTTTTATTATACCATTATTATCACCCCGCCCCCCAAAAAAAGTAAAACTGAAAACCAAAACTAAAATGCCTTGAATATATGCTTTGAATAAAGTTTGAATATGCATAAAACAGGAATAAACATGCAAACAGTCATTTTTTCAACACTTAATGTCTTGATTTTATGAACTAAAGACTTTCTGCTTTCATTTAAGATGTTTTAAGGCCTTTTATTTTATGAAGTGGAAAAATAATAATAATTATTATTATTTTATTTATAATTATTATTCAATTATTATTTTTAATTATATATTATTAATAATATTTATAATTATAATACAATACACATTATATAATTGTATTATTTTATATTATTATTATTTTACCATTTCAAAATGTAAGGCCTTATTTTATGAAATGGTAAAATAATAATAATAATTTGTATTATTATGTATTTATTTTATTCAATTATTATTATTATTATTTTACTCTATTAAATTATTATAATTGCATTTTTTACTATTATTTTACCATTTCAAAATGTAAGGCCTTATTTTATGAAATGGTAAAATAATAATAATAATAATAATAATAATAATAATAATAATAATAATAATAATAATAATTTTATTCAATTATTTTATATTTATTTTATTCGATTTAATTATTATTATTGTATTTTTTTATATTATTATAATTATTATTATTATTATTATACAATTTCAAAATGAGATGTTCTTTAAATTATTACGTATTTTTTTATACCTGCAAAAATCCTGTTAACAAATAAAAAAACAACAACAAGCAATCAAGCATTCTGTAAAAACATCAAAACATTATTTATTCATATATATATACACATTTACAGAAAATAAAAACAATATAAAACAATGTATATCATATTTATGTATAACATGTATGTCTATTATGAGAGCATTAGACATATAAGACGTGAAACCACGTAGACGTTCAAACTGTTGCCCAACACACGGTACTGCTGTTTAAAGGAAATGTTCTTCGGAAATGCTGAAAAACACAAAAAATACAGGTGAAAAAAGAGCCACTGAGTGATGATTCACCCTAAATGTTCAGTAGTCCCTTAAAAAAAACACCATTCTCTAAAATATTGACTTTACAGCATTGTCTATGTATGGTAAAAAGTCTAGGATTGTGAACTGATCATAATAATTATATACAACTGTTTGGAATTAATCCTGAAATGGCTCATCATATTCCTAAAAGTCAATAATATGCAGTTATCCATTTACCAATTCACACTTCAGTGGAATGACAAAGTGGACTTTAAAGCTTATGATTCTGAAATAACATCTATGCACACATACCAGCACATATAAAAACTTTTCAAGAGTGTTTTTTTTCTATTATATGCTGTGGTTGTGAATGTGTAAAAGTCTTACTGAAATGATCCGGGAAGCCCATGAGTCTGCTGATTTCTCTGGGAGTGAAGTATCTGAGCTTAACCCGGAGGAGCTGCTTGAGTTTGTCTTCTTCTGCAAGCTGATCCAGACTCTTAAACACTGTCTCCAGATCCACATCCACACAGGACTGCAGGACAGAGCCTGTGCCCTCTACATAATGACCATACCTGCACACACACACACACAAAAACATCTGTTAGGGTCAAAATATTGCTTCTTACCTATAAAGCTTTAAATAATCTAGCTCCTGTTTATCTAACCAACCTTCTGTCTCGCTACAATCCAACCCGCTCTTTAAGATCTCAAAACACAGGGCTTCTGGAAGTACCCAGAACAGCAAAGTCCACTACAGGAGGTCGTGTCTTCTCATATATGGCTCCTAAACTCTGGAATAGCCTTCCTGATAATGTCAGAGGCTTATACACACTCTTTCAGTTCAAAACCAGATTAAAGACCTGTCTTTTTAGTAAAGCATACACGCAATGCATCACATAATGGTATGATGCATGAGTGCAGGTGAGTGGACTTGACAAACCACCTGTAGGGCACACTCCTCCTGTCTTGCACCAGACACTTTGTTGGAAATACTTCTATGTTTGTTTATATAACTCCTATTTTCATTCATAGCACATTTTTACATTGACATTTAATATCTCTTGTTACATTATAAACAGCAGCTACGCTAATTAGTTTCTTTGTTCTCTAGAGATTGTGCAGCACCATTGATGAGATCCAAGACCTGTGAAGAGATGATGCCAACCATCCGAGGACTTAGAGGACAACACATACACTTAATATACAAATACAGTTGATTGAACATCTACACAAAGACATCACCTATATGCTGGATATAACTGCAGGTTAACTATGTTATATATATAATAACTGTTAAAAGCTATTAGTTACTAGTTAATAAGTTATGGTAACTGATAACCTTAACTTTTAAGAATTTGATTGTAAAGCAATAATGCACCTTTTGTAAAGCTGCTTAGGAACAATAATTATTGTGAAAAGCGCTATACAAATAAACTTGAATTGAATTGAATAGGGTCAAACAGGACTCAACGTGCGACCACATAAAATTTATATATTTTTGATTTACTTCATTTATTTGTACAGGGACAATGCACAACATTACATGTTGTGCCAGAGTTAGCTATAAAGCTCATTTGCATCCGTAAATGAACAGTATTCAATTACAAATTATACATTTATATTTATACAAATATTTATTTTGATGTGATGTAATTTGTGTATCTCTTTGCATAAAAAATATACAATATGCACATAGAATATAACATAATAGAATCAATATTATCTGTCTATATACACATACACTGTATACAGAACATATAATTTATGGTTTTATATACATAATAATACATAATATGTAATAATGTATTATGAGGATAAAGATTTATTTTGTTTTTTTCAAGTATTTATGTTTTTCTTAGGGCGACATGGTGGCTCAGTGGTTAGCACTGTCGCCTCACAGCAAGAAGGTCACTGGTTCGAGTCCCAGCTGGGTCAGTTGGCGTTTCTGTGTGTAGTTTGCATGTTCTCCCCGTGTTGGTGTGGGTTTCCTCTGGGTGCTCTGGTTTCCCCCACAGTCTAAACACATGCGCTCTAGGGTGAATTGAATTAACTAAATTAGGCATAGAGTATGTGTGTGCATGTGAGAGTGTATGGGTGTTTCCCAGTACTGGATTGCAGCTGGAAGGGCATCCGCTGTGTAAAACATATGCTGGATAAGTTGGTGGTTCATTCCGCTGTGGCGACCCCTGATGAATAAAGGGACCAAGCCGAAGAAAAATGAATGTTTTTCTTATTTTATGATAATCATAACAATATAATTTATGTAATTAATTACGATTACAAAAAATCTATATATAATATATAAGAAATCTTTTATAATATGCTGTGTGGTAATGCACGTGTATATTAGAAATGAGAATATTTTTGGAATGTATCCTCAATGATGGTCATTCACATTGATTAATTGTATTATAACACACTGTAAAAATAACCATAAATTATCCATATTTTGTGATTCATGTTTTCGTTTGTTTATGCTTTTGAATTGCATTATGGGACCTAGATTTTTCTTACAACTTTTAACCTTAAAAAGTTTGAAAAAATGACTTTTATGAAAAAAAAAAGTATACTTTAAAGCATAGGTCTCAAACTAAATTCCTGGAGGGCCGTTTTGCTCCAACCCGAATTAAACACAGCTGATCTAGTAGTGTCTAGTAGTCTTGAACACCTTGATTATTTGGATTAGCTGTGTTTAATTAGGATTGGAGCAAAACTGTGCAGAGCTGCGGCCCTCCAGGAATTGCGTTTGAGACCTATGGTTTAAAGTGATAAATTCTCTGGGTTGGTGCTGTATATTACGTTACAAAAACCTTGTAATAAACTGTAGACTGTTATTTGACAGACTTAATTTATCAAAACACTTATAAATCATAAAGAATGAGTTTTTTTCAGAAACTAAAAGTGCACAGTCTACTACGAGGGCTGGGTTTATGATAGGCCAATAGAAAATACAGTATGTACAGCATAAAAACAATAAAAACCTATGAAATGTTCACAAAAACAAAAGTGTGTATGTGTGTGTACTAATGCTACACACCCTTTAGTAAAGCAGACTGATCTCCTGCTGCTGGGCTGAACTATATCCATCACCAGAGCATATCTGAGCAGGGTTTTGGGAGGCAGCAGATACGGCTCCATGTCCTCTTCCTCCTCCTGCAGGAAGTCCAGCAACCTCCTGACTGATTCCCGACTGTCCTGATTCCTCTTCCTTTCCAAATCTTCTTCCGTCTCCAGCTTAAACATGATTGTCTTTTCTCTCTCAGATGTAGATGATGTGGGATGATTGTGTGGAACAGGGAGACCGTCTGTGGATTCAGACATGGGGAAGCCCTCAATAATCTGAAAATAAATGAAAAGCTTTAGTATTTAGTAGCCAACAGCAATGTCTTACAGTATTTCTAAAAGACAAGTACCTCAGTTGAAACTGGGAAAGAGAAGGTTTCTGGTGCCCTCTTTGCAATCAGGAAGTATCTGAGCCTAGAATTAGGGATCCCAAGCTGTGTGTGACAAAACAAGATTTCTTTGCCGTTTTTAAGAGATGTGGAGAGCTGTAGTTTAATGACTACATCAGATGAAGAGAACTTACAGATGTTGGCGAGATCAGAAACTCCTGAAAGCTGTAGTCGCACTCTCTCAGGGTCTGAACCAAAGCATCCCTGTATATTAAAAGAGAGAAACAGTCATAGCTAGTTTTAAAACACCCCATTATGCTATTTTATAGGTTCGTCATTTTCGACAAAAAAAAAACTTTCATTTTCTTAAAATATGCATGAAATGTTTTATTCAACGTTCCAGTCTGTCTAAACCCCTCCTTTCCAAATCTGCTCTGTTTTGATTGGTCAGATGGATCCACTATACTCTGATTGGTCAGGTAGATCTGCTGTTTTGATTAGATTGTTTTGATAGTTTACTCTGATTAGTCAAAAGCTAATGCTCTGTTTTGATTGGTCAGACGGATCAACTCAGCTCTTATTGGTCAGATAATGCTAGTTTACTCTGATTGGTCAAATGTAACTGCTCTGTTCTGACTGATCAGATGGATCTGCTCTGTTTTGATTGGTAAGATGGATTTACTCAGCTCTGATTGGTCAGATAGAGCTTCTCTACTCTGATTGGTCATATGGCACTACTCTTCTCCGATTGGCCAGATGGTGCTACTTTACTCTGATTGGTCAAATGTATCTGCTCTGTTTTGACCGATCAGATGGATCTGCTCTGTTTTGATTGGTCAGATGAATCTACTCAGCTCCGATTGGTCAGATAGAGCTACTCTATATGGCACTACTCTACTCTGATTGGCCAGATGGCACTACTTTACTC
>CAIGQV010000641.1:5892307-5938231 GCA_903798115.1 Danio jaintianensis | reverse complement strand
CTTTACTCTGATTGGTCAAATGGATCTGCTCTGTTTTGATTAGTCAGGTGGATCCATCTGATTAATCAAAACAGAGTAGATCTACTCAGCTCTGATTGGTCATATGGCACTACTCTACTCTGACTGGCCAGTTGGCGCAACTCTACTCTGACTCGTCAAACGGATCTGCTCTGTTTTGATTGGTGAGATGGATCTACTCTACTCTTATTGGCCAGATAGATATACTCTACTCTGATTGGCCAGATGGTTCTGCTCTACTCTGATTGGTCAGATAGATGTACTCTACACTGATTGGTCAAATGCATCTGCTGTGTTTTGATTGATCAGATGGATCTAGTCAGCACTGATTGGGCAGATGGCGCTACTCTACTCTGATTAGTCAAATAGATCTGCTCCGTTTGGATTGGTCACATGGATCTAATCTGCTCTGATTGGTCAGATAGATCAGTTCTGTTTTGATTGTCAGAAGGATCTATTCTGCTCTATTTGGTCAGATGGATCTACTCTGCTCCAGTCTGTTGTGCTCCAGACTGACATTCAGGCACTCAAGACTCAAGTTTGCTGAGGCTGTGGATTAAAGCTTAATTTTTTTTTTAAATAAAGTTACGTTTTTTTAATGAATCATTTTACGTCACAGGACCCCAATATGTCATCAAGAGCCATGGGTATACATTATATTTTGCCTGTAGGTTTTTTTGGACTCTCAAAGTGCAGCTTTTAAACATTTTATGAATCACCAAGGATCACAGTTTCAGCTAAAAGTCTTACATAATGTTCTACTGAAGAAAAAAGTCCCCTACATTTTGGATGATCTGAAGGTAAATAAACAAACAGCAATGTAAGGTCAATGTACAAGTTTTTCAATATTAAAATGCTTTCATTCCCATAAATTAACGTGGACAAACTATAAGATTCCTATTAACACAATCCATGGTGACAGAAACACAGAGGAATGACCCGATTGGCTCACAGCCAAATAACCATGGTGATCTGAAAGCTCCTGGTTACCTTGCAGCTGAGCTCTCAAAGCCCTTCACATTCTCCAACAGAATGAAGCGTGGCCGCTTGCTGAGCCTGCAGGAGCGAGAGAGGTACATTCTTTCACAAACACATTCTGGGACAGAAAAGCACCCTGGCTGGGAGAGATCGACTTGAAAAAGGGCAAACGGAGGGAGAGCAGGGGAAGCAATTCTTCGTCAGACATGAACTAAAAATGTCAGATGAGCAAAAAAAAAATGCTGTGGCAGGAAATGCATTTTTTTATAGAAAGCAGTGATAAAGAGCCATGAAACACAAAACAGAAGTGTTTGTGTTAGAATCAGTAATTTTAACACTAAGAGAAAACTGATTAACTCTAAGCTTTACTTTCATCTTCCAGGTTAAAAGATTGTACTGTATAATTATTGCTATAACGGAAAACTGTGGTTATTCCTACAAATTGGGGCGGCACGATATTGGAAAAAAAATTGACATTGCAATATTTTTTTCCTGCGATAGATATTGCGATATTTAGAAATTTAGGATTGTTGATCAGGAGTTTTGAACTGCTCAAAAATGAAATGATCAATAATTCTATAATAATTTAGGTAATTTTGTAAGCATTTTCATATAGTATAAAAAATAAATAAGCATAGAAGTATAATAAAAACACTGAACAAACACTTTTTACAGTTATAGTTGGGTTCTTTCATAAAAAATATGACTTAACTGTTAATTCAGGCAAATCAAGGATCTAATATTTTATGATATTAATAATAAATTTAGCTTATAAAGGTAAGCTCATTTGGTGAATGAAAAGAGGACACTTCATTATCAAATTAAGGAATTAACAAGAGTGAAAAAATAAGTAATTTGACATTTTATTCAACAATTACAATCTTGTCTTTTGAAAACAGTAGTAAATATCTTTTGTCACAAAATTTGAAAAATATAAAACAGCTACACATAAAATCCCTGAGTGGTTTATAAAATAAACGTGTATAAATCCAATAAATTGTGATAATCCAAACTTAACTTGTTCTAATAATTACCAACAATTAACTTACAATAAATTTAAAAAAGGCAGCATTATTGATTTCTTAACTCTGAAGTTAGGTATAAGGAACGTTGGTATTGTGTTCTCCAAAACGGAATATAAATATAAAATACGGCAACTTTTTTGTTATTTTACACAAGCAAATGTTTAGATTGTGATTTTTAGAAATGTCACCAGCAGTTTACAGGTTTTGGGTTTTTTTTGTACTCAAAACTACATTTTAGTCAAGCACATAACTATAAATTGTAATTCAAGAGAAATTGAGAATTTTCAAGTGGTCTCTTAATTAAATACCTTAGCTCTATGTTTTCAACATAGTGTAAAAAGTGCTGTGCATTTATTTGTGCATTAACTTAAAAAAGTCATAGGGTAAATATGATTGTGTTATAAATGGTGAGCTAACAAAACCATGTTTTAATGTTCATACAGTAGAATGCAATGGTGAATTCCAGCATGCATTTGTCAGAATCGTTGATGTTTTCCTCTATGAGAAGGTCTGAATCAGAAGACATGGTGTTGACAGTCTCCTTACACTTTGCAACAGACCACAATTTTCAGATAACTCAAATTTAAAACCTGGTGTAAGAAAAATGTTCCAGGAATGTAAAATGAGCATTGATTAAACAGTCTGACCTTGGCAGAAGATCCAGGATATACAGGAAGCTCTTAGTTCTGGGGTCGGCAACATCTCCCTGCAAACCAATCCTATTGAGAAACACACACTAGCTTTAGTCAACCAGTTAAGCAGTTTTTTCTAAATTCATTTATAACATCAATCCTATTTCACATTCCAAAAGTCTTTAAGGAATTCAATGCAGAATTGAATGTACATTTGCTAAATAAAAGTGTCTGAAAAGCAAAAACTAAATCTTGTAACTGAATTCAAAAGAAAGGGCTTTATTTATTATTGATTTATTCTGCATGTTCCACAAATTAAAATAAAAAAATAATAATTAAGAAGCTTAAAAAAAACATTGTGATCACCTGGTGAAAGGTTGACATGGTGGGCTCATCAAAATCATGTCACAATTCAGCCTGTCAAAATCCTGTAACGTCATTCCCTGATACACAAAAGCAAAAAGAGCTGTCAATAAACAAATTATTTAACAAAATACCAAAAACATAATCAAAACTGCTCATTAATGTTTACTACAAAACATAAACAGATCTTAAAATAAAAATGTGCATATTGAAGTATACATAGCATACATTACATATACATATGCTATGATTTTATACTTGCATACGTCTAACTTTTGTATTATTGAAACTACTTTTAGATGCTGAGATGGAAATAAAAATCAATCAAGTCTTGATCTGAAAGCATTCTGAGTCCACTTTTTTAAATATGTATTTAAACATAATAATTTACTCTACAATACCAAATAAATATACGGTGCTCAACATAAATGAGTACACCCCATTTTGAAATCGAATATTTTTATCCATTTCTCAGTGAATATAGGTCATATATTTTGGTGCATTTGAAAAAAACAGATTTATTAAACGGATATATTTATCAAAATAATATTTCAGTCACCGAACATTTTTAGAAATAGAAAGATAATACATTTAAATTCATGTGAAATATTGGGGGAAAAACTGACAAACTACAAAAATTCAACAAACGTTTATACATTTTTTGTTTCTCTTGAATTTTGCTCTTTTTACATTTTTGATTTAATATTTTTTCCTAACATATAAAGTCGGGTGTACTAATTTTGGACCGTTATCATGAGTTATATTGTTAGATTAGCTCCAGAATTGGCTTCAGTACTGACTAATCTAATGTATATGCACAAATATAATATTGTACAGCTTCCTATAGAAAATATAAATCTAAATGAGAGATTTGTGAGGGGTGTACTCATATATGTTGAGCACTGTATTCCTGTACATCATCTTCAATACTATTTACACTCATCTAAATCTATATCCAGCAACTCAAACGCTGTTTCTAATGAATGTCAGTCAGTGGCAGGTACATCATTACCATGCTGACAAAGCATAGGACCTTTAACCACCACAAAAACCACTCGGTTACACTTTTACCTCTGACTGCTTTAAAAAAAAAACTCAGTCATGGGACTTTATGAAGAAATACCATTTAAAGGATGTTACAAAAGAGAACACAATAAACCAATTAAACAAGAGTTCTTGTTTTGTTTACACAAGCTCTTTTATTTGCATAAAGGTCAATAATCACTGACATAAATCTATGCAAAAGTGCAAGTGGTAATAATCGCATGCATCAATATACTATTTGCAGAATAGCATATTATATGTCTGGTGATACATTACTATAAAAATTATATAAAACTGGGTCTCTATTGGGACCCCAAGTGTTTCCATTGTGTATAGTAGTGGATACAACGTGTTAACATCTGCAATTCCCACAAAAATTAATTATGATTATATTATTTAGATCTATTTTTTCTTTTTACAAAGGAATATGTCCATACATATCCATATACAACAGTTTGTAAAAAATTTAATGACTTCTGTGTCTTAAGTTTAAAACTAAAAACTTTAGTTTAAGTGACTCTTAGGTTTCTTCTGACTGTACGCAATATTTCCAGAGTTATGGTATGGTTAATAATAAATATAATGGTATATATTATGGTATTATATGGTTGTGGTATTGATAAAAAGAGATTCCCAAAACCCTCTTTGTAAAAACATTTAACTCTAATATATGGACAGATCGCACTATTATGTCTTTCTTTTTCCATTCTTTTATAACCCGTTTCAACACATTTTAATCACTTTTATTATTTGTTTTTATTTTCTTATACTTGTCTCTTTTATTCCTGTTTATGTAAAGCACTTTCAATTGCCACTGTGTATGAAATGTGCTATATAAATAAACTTGCCTTGCCTATATGAGCAAAATGAAACCGAGCATTTTTTTAACCTGATTTCATCCAAGTTTCATATTTTTGGGTTATAAATTTGTGCATATTTAATGAAGTAATGCACCATTTGCATACACGTAACATTTTAGAAAACGTATGATACACAAATCTTATCAATTTTGAATGTAATCAATCATCAGGGCACACATGGTGAAAACTTTATTAGCATAAATCAAAGACTTTCCGAAGTAAAGTCATATAAAACGTATGGGAGTCATTTAAAAACAAAAACAAATAAAGTATAATCGTATAATCAGCTGAAAATAAAGAAAGAAAAGAAAAAAACGGCTGACCTCTATGGTTTTTGGCAAGAGTTGTGTAGTGGGAAAGTTGTGTTTGTAGATTTGATTGGCTGTTGTGTTGACATCCACAGCAGCTACAACTTCAGCTGCAACTGAGCTCTCTGAAAGAAATACAAGTGTAATGAATAATAATTGACATTTAGGGATTCAAATCGATAACGTGTGACAAAACAAACACTTAAATGTCACTTTTGTTTTTTGAACCGATAAAAACTTTATGAAAAGCCAAAAAAAGGCCAGAAATCCATTGAGGTAAAGTTGGTTTTATATTCGCACATTCGTTCAGTGACAACTTGTGACATGCTCCCTATATTGTTTACCATGGTACTTTGAATATTCGGTCTGAAATTGCATGCAAGTATGACTTCAAAACAACACTATCACTATTTATTTGACTGTGAACAATGTTACTTAGTCATTAGCTGCTAATATGATTTCACTAGTGTAGGATACTTTTCTAAAATTATACTATTAAAGAGAAAGTCCGAATGTGTGATTATGAAACCAAATTTACCTTAATCACAAATCCCGGGAACAGTGACACCTGTGGGGATTATAAAACTCAAATATACTACGTGTCAAATTATTAACTTTACAGAGACAGACCCTGTGACGCTTGATAGTCATATTTGTCAATAATCGCTACAGGTTTTCGATTACATGTCGTACCCTTTAAAGCATAATGCATTCCTCCTATCCCGCTGTATAGTTCAAGCACTCTTAGTCGCTCCGTGTTCTCCATATTTCACTTCTAGATGAGGTTCGTGATGTTTTGACAGCAGCTCCTCAAGCATGGCACATGGGAGTCCCCGAAAACATGACCGACTAGAAACAAAAACACAAGGGTAACGTTCCGCTTTATTTACTTTTCTCGTTTGACATTTCTTTTTTATAAAAATAATAATAATAATAATAATATTCATTCATTCATTTTCTTTTCGGCTTAGTCCCTTTATTAATCTGGGGTCGCCACAGCGGAATGAACCGCCAACTTATCCAGCATATGTTTTATGCAGAGGATGCCCTTCCAGCTGCAACCCATCAATGGGAAACATCCATACACACTCATTCACACACATACACTACGGACAATTTAGCTTACCCAATTCACCTATACAGCATGTCTTTGGACTGTGGGGGAAACCCACGCGAACACGAGGAGAACATGCAAACACAGAAATGCCAACTTATACAGCCGAGGCTCGAACCAGCGACCTTCTTGCTGTGAGGCGAACGTGCTACCCACTGTGCCACCGTGCAGCCCATTCATTCATTCATTTTCTTTTCGGCTTAGTCCCTTTATTAATCAGGGGTCACCACAGCGGAATGAACCGCCAACTTATCCAGCATATGTTTTATGCAGCGGATGCCCTTCCAGCCGCAACCCATCACTGGGAAACATCCATACACACTCATTCACACTCATACACTACGGACAATTTAGCCTACCCAATTCACCTATAGCGCATGTCAAACCCACGCCAACACGGGGAGAACATGCAAACTCCACACAGAAACGCCAACTGACCCAGCCGAGGCTCGAACCAGTGACCTTCTTGCTGTCAGGGCGAACGTGCTACCCACTGCGCCACCGTGCAGCCCATAATAATAATAATAATAATAATAATCAGTTTGCATTCAACTTGGTTAAAGTAGATAATTATACCTTCAAAAAGACAAATTACTCAAAATCGACTTTGAGGTAGGCTACTTTTCTATTAATTTGTTATTAAGTTGTTCGTTTTTTTGTAGCATATTTAACTTTTATGTAGTCAATTTCATGTTTTTAATGCAATTTTTTTCTACCAATATATAATTGTAGAAATAACATTAATTAAATTGATTTATTACAACTGTAAGCTGCAATTGTTGCTCGAAACAATTGGGTATGTTATTTTGACCTGATTGTTTCTTTTTTATTTCGACCCGATCTAACTAATACATTTTTGGGGGGGGGGGGGGGGGGAATTTAATACAATTTCATTTAAACAAATGAATAAATTAAATTTAAACAATACAACCTTTTTTACATGAATAAAATATGAATTTAGACGTTGCCATTGCATTAATATAAATATTTATACAATTATTTATTACAAATCTTATCTGTATTTGTTACATTAATAAGCTATTTAACAAGTAAAACATGTTGTGGTGGGTATCAGTGAATGTTTTTTCAGCAATATTATATTTAATATTCTGACTTGAATAAAATTTTTACTTCGAAGCAAATTAAATGTCGCCAAACAATTTATTAAAATGTTTATTTTTTTAAAACAATAGGCTATGTATTGCAAATCTAATCTGCATTTGTTACTGTAATTTCAACTTGATTTAACAAATAAAACCTTAAAAAAATATTGTTGGTATCAGTGAATGTTTTTAGGTATTAAATAGTACTAATATTAAATAAACAAATAAATATTTTGACTTGAATAAAATCTTAATTCAGAAGTTACCATAGAAAGTGATAAAATTATTATTCACAATTGCAATCTGCATTTGTTACTTTCAACTATTTCCACCCAAGTTAATAAAAAAATAATTCAACAGTATTAATAAGCATAATTAGACACTGTTTACCATGGTGCACTGAGGTTTATAACAAATCTTAAATCCCTCACTCATCCCACAAATCCCACAATCATTGTGTGTTGTTCACTCGGGTAGGATGGTCTGCTTTGTCCACCCGTAGGTTCAAACATTAGCATATCTTTGTCTATAAATCTATTCTGGGTTTACTCCCCTCATATCTGCAAACGTACATTTGTAAAACACCTGTCTCTAGCTATAGCCTTCGGTCTCAGCAATTTTATTTATTGTCTGTACCAGTGGTGAAATAAGAAAAAAAAGGCTTTTAAATAGCACCCCTTGCACGAAATAACCTGCAATCAAAGTTGCAGTTTAAAGAGTTTCACTACATACTTTTAAAAAGACTTTAAATGATTTGGAATTTGAAACACTGGCCTAAAACACTGACTAGTTTTAACCCTGTAAGACCTGAAATATCAAAAATATACACTTTTTTCATGATATTTATTTTGTATCACATTTGATACATCAGGCATTTGTGCAACTTTTTGCTCATAACAATGTTCATTTTAATTACAAAAAAATATATATTTTTCCCTTAAAATTTTGACATTTCAGGCATTTTTTCTCTTTGTTTTTTTTACATTAAATATTGTACAGTCTTTTATTATTTCATTTTGTGGTAGGCGTAATAGCAGTTTCAGTCCTTGTTCAGGCAAAGATTCACTTCACACTTACACAGAAGTTTGAAGTGATTGCTGAAGCAGTGATTTTATCTCTGTCAGGTTTCTCTATGTTGGAAAATGATCAGTTTCATGCCTTCTAACTTAAAAAGGCGCACTGCAGCTTGACCTTTTATAAGGTGCAATTATTGTAAAAATACTCACAATGCATTTTAAGATGGCATTTCAGTCACTAATTAGATTAATTAAATCATCCAAATACTGTGTGATTGCATTGTAGTAGGCATGATATAGATTACATTACAAAAATGTGACATGATTGTTCAGGAATAAAGCACCTTTTATACCTGTTGTATCCAATTTGAAACATGCATTTTCGACACAATTTATTTGTAACATAAAGAATTCATTATTAAGTAATTATGCATTGTTACAGTCAAGAAAACCTTTATTTAATAAAATTAGTAACAATAAAAATTGTATTCTTACTAAAAACAACTTGAAATTAGCAAATAGTGTCCAGCCAAAAAGTATGTGAGTAATTCAATGAGAGCAGCCATTTTGAAAAGGTAAAAAAAGCCCTTCCACTGCCTGCACTGTCATTAAAATCCACAAGAGGGCAAAATACAAGTATCAAATTACAACAGGTTTTCAAGACAAAAATTAATCAGGTTGATATTATATAGGTCTTAGAAACTTGTGTATCAAATATGATACGTGCAGCTTTACAGTCATTTTTGTGTGTTTTGATGGATGAATGATGTTATCTGTTATTTTTGTTAAGCCCATGTGAACTGTGCTGTACTGCTTAATCTTGGCCAGGAGGCTCTTGTAAAAGAGGCTTTTAATCTCAATGTGCTTTTCCCTGGTAAAATAAAGGCAATATTAATAATACTAAAATAATATATATATATCTATCAATGGATCAATAAGGCCTAAATAACTAATACATTTTTATTTTTTATAATAATATTATAAAACATAAATTCCCTAAAAAATACCTTTTGGTGCTTGTTTAAACTACTTATTTAAAAGAAGTTGAAACAACACATTTCTTAAGGTTTTTTGGAGACAACTTAATTGGTTCATGATCAATCCACTTAAATTTGTAAAAATGATTGAGTTAACTTATTAATCGATTTGTGTTGCAACAACATCAAGGAATTGTGTGAAACCCAGCATTTTTACAGTTTTGTTTGCATTAATTAAAAAAAAAAAAAATTATAAAAAACTTTCTAACAAAAAAATAAAATCTCCCAGCTTTAGCCTTTGAAAATCTCTCACTGCTGGTTCTGGAAGGTCTCCTCACTCCTCCGCCCCGGCGGCGCGTCTGCGTCACTGAGTCTCCCGCACCGTTATGTCATTAGCATAGGGAGTGGACTATAAAAACCAGCCGAAACTCCGCAGTACCCCCGTTTGGTCTGGACAGACAGAGTGCGATATTTAGACTTCCAACAATAACCCGCAAACTAAAGGATTACAATGGCCAGCCGAACAAGCACATCTTCCTATAAAAGGATGTTCGGCGGGGAGCGTCCCGCGGCGGCCCGGTCCACTTTCTCCAGCCGGCAATACAGCAGCCCGGTGCGCGTCTCCTCCTCGCGCGCGTCCTACAGCTACAGCAGCGCGCCTCCATCCGTGTACGCGAGTAAAGGCGCGAGAGTGCGCTCCGGCGCGCCCCTGCCCAGACTCTCCACAGATACGCTAGATTTCGGGCTCGCCGAGGCCATAAACACCGAGTTTAAAGCCAACCGGACCAATGAGAAAGCGGAGATGCAGCACCTCAACGACCGGTTCGCCAGTTACATAGAGAAAGTGCGCTTTCTGGAACAGCAGAACAAGATCCTGATCGCGGAGCTGGAGCAGCTGCGGGGCAAAGGAGCGTCCCGGGTCGGAGATCTGTACGAGGACGAGATGCGGGAACTGCGGAGACAGGTGGAGCAGCTGACCGGGGAGAAGAGCAGGGTGGAGGTGGACCGGGACAACCTGGGGGAGGACATCGAGCGCCTCAAGGAGAGGTCTGTTCCAAAACTATGACTGTCTAAAAACTTACAACAGTCTAAAGTTTTTAATATCTTGTAGGCGCACATAATATTATTATTTTCGTTTTGTTTTTATTATATTATGCTAACTAAATTTGGGGCCTCACGGTGGCGCAGTGGGTAGCACAATCGCCTCACACAAGAAGGTCGCTGGTTCGAGCCTCGGCTGGGTCAGTTGGCATTTCTGTGTGGAGTTTGCATGTTCTCCCCGTGTTGGCGTGGGTTTCCTCCGGGTGCTCCGGTTTCCCCCACAGTCCAAAGACATGCGGTATAGGTAAATTGGGTAAGTTAAATTACCCCATAGTGAATGAGTGTGTATGGATGTTTCCCAGTGGATGGGTTGCGGCTGGAAGGGCATCTGCTGCGTAAAACATATGCTGGATAAGTTGGTGGTTCATTCCACTGTGGCGACCCCAGATTAATAAAGGGACTAAGCCGAAAAGAAAATGAATGAATGAATAAGTAAATTTGCATTTAAAAGGTTAACGACTGAAAAAACCTGCCCAAGAATGTTTGTCTGTTTTTGCAACTTTCACTTAGTTTTTACTTATTTAAATAACCTATAGGCTATATAGTCACAAATAACTAAATGAAACTTTACTCATAAATATAAATATTATTATTATAAATATTTATTATTGTGTTTATTGTTCCTTAATCCTTTTTGGATCCCAAACATTTTAGTGAAAAGTTCTTCAAAAAACTATTTTTAAAATCAATTTCATAATTTCAAGAACCTTTTTCCACTGTAAAAAACCTTTTGTGGAATGCCAATAACATGATTAGGCATATATATCATATATATCATATATATCATCATATTCATTGAAATATATTTAAATGTATAGGCAATCATTTATGTTCATTCATTCATTCATTCATTTTCTTTTCGGCTTAGTCCCTTTATTAATCTGGGGTCGCCACAGCGGAATGAACCGCTTATCCAGCATATGTTTTACGCAGCGGATGCCCTTCCAGCTGCAACCCATCACTGGGAAACTTCCATACAGACTCATTCACACTCATACACTACGGACAATTTAGCCTACCCAATTCACCTATAGCGCATGTCTTTGGACTTGTGGGGGAAACCGGAGCACCCGGAGGAAACCCACGCGAACACGGGGAGAACATGCAAACTCCACACAGAAACGCCAACTGACCCAGCCGAGGCTCGAACCAGCGACCTTCTTGCTGTGAGGCGAACGTGCTACCCACTGCGCCCCCGTGACGCCATTTATGTTCACTATGAATAATAAAATGTTAAGCATAGTCTAGCAATTGTGCGATGGTGTAATCTTTATAACAGTATTTCATTAAAATAAAAAAGTATAATAATAAATACTATAAAAATATGCTATCTACAGTCTATGAAATAATTACATATTTTAAAATGAATTTGTTAAATACAGAGATTTTATAATTGCAGTGATTTTTTCATTTAAATATGATCAGATATACAGTAGGCTATTGTTTATAACCTCTGTGATAAAATGAAATATTTTAAAACAGGAACCATTTTAAATATCATAAAAGCTAATCATATTAAGCAAGTTATTGGCTTGAATAAAAAAAAAAGCTATTTTTTTCACAGTTACACAATAATAGCATGTGGAATTTCTTTTGGCACAAATCACTTTTTTTTTTAACATGATCAGGTAAAAAAAATTAAAAACTCAGCATAGTTTAATCTTTTGATACAGTAAATTAAAATAAACTGATTACATTTATTACTACTGATTTTTATCTACTGTGTGATGCTCCAGTGTGTGTTAACACCAGGCTGGGGTGTGGCTCAGCTTAAATATGCATCTCATTTTCAGACTTCAAGAAGAGATGCTTCAAAAAGAAGATGCTGACAACAGCCTCCGGAGCTTCAGACAGGTACATCTGCTCATTTTCACAGTAAAAATCACCACAAAAAACATTTGCACATGCATTTTTGTCATTCTTGAACCTGACGTTTGATCGAGTGCTAACAAAGCCACTTTTACACTGCGATCAGTTAACAGTCAGTCCAGTCAGTGTTTGTAAGACAAGTCTTATTGTGAGCAGTCTGCGCACAGTAAAAGGGTCAGCGCAGGCCTGGTCAAGCTGCCCTCTTGTCCAGCATCAGATTTAGAGACACACCGCTGAAAACAAAGCTTTGTCTGAGAGCCAGCTGGCCGTTCATGACAAAGCAAACTGTTGTACGGGTGGGAGGAGACGTTAACTAGGGGACATTGGTGACTTATGGAGGACGCAGAAAAGAGGATGTATGTGTACGGATGTGTGTGTGTGTATGTGGATGTTTATGTGAGTCTGTGTGTGTGTGTGTGTGTGAGTGTGTATGTGTATGTGAGTCTGTGTGTGTGTGTGTGTATGTTTATGTGAGTCTGTGTGTGTGTGTGTGTGTGTGTGTGTGTTTTAAAGAGTATCTGCCAGCACCAGCTGCAGCTCAACAAATAACTAGCAGCAGGCGAGCTATTGTTAATCAATTCAGTATGGTTAAGTTGAATTGACATACAGTCGAAGATGAAATTATTAGCCCCCCTCTGAGATTTTAAGTCTTTTTCAAATAAAGGATTTTTTTCATATAGTCCATTATATTATTTCTTCTGGATTTCTTTTTATTTGTCTGGCATTTCTTTTTTTAATGTAAAAACTGTTAGGGTTAATATTATTAGCCCCATTAAGAATGTTTTTTTTTTTTCTCGATTGGCTACAGAACAAACCACTGTTGTTGAATGACTTGCCTAATTAACCTAGTTAAGCCTTTAAATGTCACTTTAAGCTCAATATTAGTATCTTGCTTAATATCTAGTAAAATATTATGTACTGTCATCATGGCAAAGACAAAAGAAATTAATTATCATAAATGAGTTATTAAAACTATTATATTTAGAAATGTGTGGAAAAAAAATCTTCTCTTCATTAAACAGTGCTTGGCAAATATTTGAAAAAGAATTACAATTTCACAGGAGGGCTAATCATTTTGACTTTGAACTGTATACTGTTAAAAACGCTGGGGTCGGTATACGATTTGTTTTTGATGCATTGAACTGATTGGGACTAGCAATGCTGAAAATTCAGCTTTCCATCATTGGAATAAGCTACATTTTATATGTAAAAACAATATAGAGTTAAATAGTAAAAATATGTCACAGTTTGACTGTATTTTTATAATTTATATAAATAATAGATATACAGTTAAAGTCAGAATTATTAGCCCTTCTGAATTATTAGCCCCCATGTTTGTTTTTCCCCCCAGTTTCTGTTTAACGGAAAGAAGACTTTTTCAACACATTTCTAAACATAATAGTTTTAATAACTCATTTCTAATAACTGATTTCTTCTATCTTTGCCATGATGACAGTACATAATATTTTACTACATATTTTTCAAGATACTAGTATTCAGCTTAAAGTGACATTTAAAGTCTTAACTAGGTTAATTAGGCAAGTTAGGGTAATAAGGCAAGTCATTCTATAACGATGGTTTGTTCTGTAGACAATCGAAAACACATTTTGCTTAAAGGGGCTAATAATATTGACCTTAAAATAGTTTTAAAAAAATTAAAAACTGCTTTTATTCTAGCCGAAATAAAACAAATAAGACCCTAAACTTTTGAACCATACTATAAAATAACAAAGCAGGGTTTCCACCAAAGGATTATAAACAAAAAGGTAATTGTGACTTTGGTAATTGTCAGATTTGTGAGATGCAAAACTCAAAATTCTCAATTTATATGTCAATATTTGTAGGTGCAGTAGGACTGAAAGTCTTTAGACTTACTTGTGACTTGCAAAACATGCCCTCATATCTCTGACAACTACCTGTTAAACATATTTCCAACATTTTACGGGGATAAATCTTTTAAGTTGACCCATAAAAAGCTAATATGTGAATATTCTTCATGTGTTTCACCCACAGGATGTTGATAACGCCTCTCTGGCACGTCTGGACCTGGAGAGAAAAGTGGAGTCCCTGCAAGAAGAGATCGCTTTCTTAAAGAAGCTTCACGATGAGGTACTGAACCACCTAAAGAAAGAAACATCAAAAACGAGATCTCATAAATTCATAATTTGTTTCTTATTTACAGCAATAACACTGAATGCAAATTGAAATATTAATAATTTGCTCCTTGGAAATCCTTAAAAGACCCCAACAAGTTTATGTTTACTTTAGAGTATCAATAATGATCTCAGATTTGCCAATCAAAAAGAAGATATTTCTATTTAAACAATTCCGATTCTTCAGGTGAGACAGAAGCTGAGCAAAAGCAACTATAAAAGAGCTGCAGTGAGCAATAAAATGAATTAAATTCCTCTGGGAGTGTTTTTCTGGCTGACTGACACTTTTGTTGGGTTTGTTAATATCAGGATTGTCAGGCATTTGTGACCTGCTGCCATAGTGATTAAATGGGTCGTGGAAAAGGGCGTAATTCCAGCAGAGTAATGAAGCTGAGACATTGTTCCAGGATCAGGAAGTGCATTAGTTCAAGGCTAAGAAACTAATTTTTAAACCTTTTTTTTCAGAATCAAATATGTTCTGTTTATATTCAGCTAAAAAACTAAATATGTATGATATAAAGACTACACGTAAAAATGTTGGCGTCTGTCTGATTTATTAAAAGAAGACATTTTTAAATATCTTTTCAAGTGCTATTTAATGGAGAGATGTTTCATTTTTGAACATAATAGTTTTAATAACTAATTTCTGGTAACTAATTTCTTTAGTCTTCGCCATGATGACAGTACATAATATTTTTCATTCATTCATTTTTTTTTCCGGCTTAGTCCCTTTATTAATCTGGGGTCACCACAGCGGAATGAACCGCCAACTTATTCAGCATATGTTTTACACAGCGGATACCCTTCCAGCTGCAACCCATCACTGGGAAACACCCATACACTCTCATTCACACACATACACTATGGACAATTTAGCCTACCTAATTCACCCGGAGGAAACCCACGCCAACACTGGGAGAACATGCAAACTCCACACAAAAATGCCAACTGACCCAGCCAAGGCTCGAACCAGCAACCTTCTTGCTGTGAGGCGACAATGCTACGCACTGCCACAGAATATTTTACTAGTTATTTTAAAAGATAACAGTATTGAGCTTAAAGTGTAATTTAAAGGATTAACTAGGGTAATTAGGCAAGTCATTCAACAACAGTGGTTTGTTCTGTAGCCAATAGAAGAAAAAAAAGAAACATTCGTAATGGGTCTAATAATATTAACCCTAACAGTTTTTACATAAAAAAAAAAAATCGAGCCAAACTAAAAAGATTAAACTAGGCTAATTAGGTTTACTAGGCAAGTTCAGTTAATTAGGCAAGTTAGTAGACAATAGTAGTTAGTTCTGTAGCCAATCAGAGTGACAAAAAAGATATACCAAAAATGATATGCTAAACACTGCTCTTGTTAATGTTCATTATTGATTAAATAATCCACAAAGAACATTAGTTAACAACAGTTTGATCAATTTTCTCATTAAACTTCGAATAAACAACATTTTTTATATTTTCAAACAGAAAACATAGACTGTGCATTAAATTCTACAAATATTTAGCAAAATACAGTATTTATTGAGTAATTTTTCTTTTTTGGCGGCACGGTGGCTCAGTGGTTAGCACAGTCACCTCACAGCAAGAAGGTTGCTGGTTCGAGTCCCAGCTGGGCCAGTTGGCATTTCTGTGTGGTGTTTGCATGGTCTCCCCGTGTTCGTGTGGGTTTCCTCCGGGTGCTTCGGTTTCCCCCACAGTCCAAAGACATTCGCTATTGGTGAATTGAATAAACTAAATTGGCCATAGTGTATGAGTGTGTGTGTGTGTGAGAGAATGTGAGTGTATGGGTGTTTCCCAGTACTGGGTTGCAGCTGGAAGGGCATCTGCTGTGTAAAACATATGCAGGAATAGTTGGCGGTTCATTCCGCTGAGGCGACCCCTAATAAATAAGGAAATAAGCCGAAGGAAAATGAATGAATGAATTTTTCATTTTTGGCTGAACTATGTCTTTAATCCTATAACTTACACACGTGCTACTTTGCTTTTATTTCTCCAATGAAAGTTTAGAAAAAACTTAAATAATCATAGTTGTAGTAATAGAGTCATTGAGTTTTTTCCTTACAGTATTTTTACTCCACCATATGCAAACTTTAATGACTGTACCCCAAACTTTTTAACATACTGTAGGTCTCAAACTATGATTTTTTCATATTTTCCCCACAGGAACTTGCTGAGATGCAGATCCAGATGCAGGAGCAGCATGTGCAGATTGATATGGAAGTGGCCAAACCTGACCTGACCGCCGCTCTCAAAGACGTCCGGCAGCAGTACGAGACTCTGGCCTCCAGAAACCTGCAGGAGTCTGAGGATTGGTACAAATCCAAGGTCAGTAACTACACTCAAAAAATGATTCATTGAATTTACTCATTTTTTTTAAAGTAACTGGTTGCAAACAATTTATATGGGCTGAATTTAAACAAAGAAATTAAATATAGTAATGCAACTTCATTTGTTTGTTTAAATTCAGCCCATATAAATTGTTTTTAAAAAAATCCAATGAATCATTTTTTTCAGTGTACTGATCTGAACAGCCATTTTTGATCCCAGCTATTTTACTTGCTACTTAAAGGGTTAGTTCGGCCAAAAAACCAGACAAACAAAAAAAATCATAATTTGATAACCTTTTACTTGTTTCAAACCTGTTTGAGTTTCTTTCCTCTGTTGAACACAAAAGAAGATATTTGGAAGAATGTTGGAAGCCGGCAGCCATTGACTTCCATGGAATTAGTTTTTGCTTCAATGGAAGTCAATGGTTACAGGTTTCCAACATTTTTCAAAATGTTTTAATTTCTTTTATGTTCAACGGAAAAAGAAACTTACACTATATAGGTTTGGAATCACTTGCGAATGAGCGAATTGTGAGTAAATTTTCATTTTCAGGTGAACTATCCCTTTAATTTAATAGCTTACACATTCAATACTTTGCTTTTATTTCTCCAAAGAAAGTTTAGTAGAAACTTAAATAGTTGTAGTAATAAATTCATTGACAAATAGATTCCTAATAGATACAAAATAGATACACTTTTAAGGCAAGGCAAGTTTATTTATATAGCACATTTCATACACAATGGTAATTCAAAGTGCTTTACATAAACAGGAATAAAAGAAACAAGAAAATAAAAACAACAGAGAATAAAAATGATTAAAAACAGATTAAAATGTGTTAAAAACTGGTTTTAAAGGAATGAAAAAGAAAAGAAAGACATAATAGTGCGATCTGTGGGACGTAGCACAGTGCAAATACAGTAAAGGCACAGCTAAAAAGATGTGTCTTGATTTGAATGTGCCTAATGTTGGAGTACATCTGATCATTTCTGAAAGCTGATTCCAGCAGCGAGGGGCATAGTAGTAGCTGAAGGTGGATAAACCCTTATATTTTAAGAACATTATAAGTAAAAATATATATATTTTGAATGACAAATAATTATGATAATCTTTGGACTAGAAATGAGATTAAAATGTCAGAGAGGAACAATTTTGGAAGAGATCAAAAATGAAATAAATCTTTCCACTAACAATAGAATTAACATTTTTGCCCTTATATTTTAAGAACATTATTAAATGCAAAATCATCATTTAATCGCCCTCAATGATTTTTTTTTCTGTTGAACACAAAAGAAGATATTTTAAAAATTGTTGGGGGAAAAAACAGACAATGACTTCCATAGGATTGTTTTCCTACTGTGGATATCAATGACTTCTGATTTTCCAACATTCATTAAAATACCATCTTTTGTGTACATCAGAAAAAAATAAACCCATAAAGGTTTGGAACAACTTGAGGGAGAGTAAATGGTGAGTAAATCTTAATTTATTGGGTAAACTAAGGTAAAAGCCAAAGCTAATGGTGTATATGTGGTCCCCATACTAAAGTGTTACCAAAAAATAATAATAATATAAAAGTCAAAGGGTATCAAAAACTGTTTGGTAACCCATATTCTTCAAAATATCTTCTTTTTTGAGGCAAGTAAATGGCAAGATTTTCATTTTTGGGTGAACTATCCCTTTAAATGAAAATGAAAACTATTTACTCGCCCTCAAGTGGTTAGAAAAAAATGTTATGTTTCTTTATTCTGTTAAACAAAAAAGAAGATATTTTGAAGAAAGCTGAAAAACAGTAACCCCATAGACTTCCATAGTAGGAAAGACAAATACTATGGAAGTCAATGATTACAGGCTTCTAACATTCTTTAAATATCTTCTTTTGTGTTCAACAGAAGAAAGAAACCCAGACAGATCTGTGACAAGTGTAGGATGAGTAAATGATGATCCCTTAAAGGGACAGTTCACCCAAAAATGAAAATTCACTCTCCATTTACTCAAGTAGTTCCAAACTGTTATAATTTCTTTATTCTGTTAAACAAAAAAGAAGATATTTTGAAGAAAGCTGAAAACCAGTAACCCCATAGACTTCCATAGTAGGAAAGACAAATACTATGGAAGTCAATGGTTACAGGCTTCCAACATTCTTTAAATATCTTCTTTTGTGTTCAACAGAAGAAAGAAACCCAGACAGGTCTGTGACAAGTGTAGATTGAGTAAATGATGACAGATGTTTCATTTTCGGGTGAACTATCCCTTTAAGTCTCCTAAATAATGCAACAAAGGCTCATTTAGCATTTTTACAAACTGAAGTGTTTTGCTAATCTGTTAAGTCAACGTTAGATGTTTCAGAAATGAGTTCGATTTATCTTAAGATCAACTCTTACAAACAGCAGATGGTGGACGTGTGGAATTATAGAGTCCATCTGCTCCTCACTCTCAGTATTGATCAGACTAATGGAGCGATTGATCTATTAGCATTAGCCCAGATCTTCAAACATCAAACTAGCATAATCATCTGTGTCGTCCAGTTGTTAGAAACTGAACACAAAAGCCAGAGAGGCAGATGGAGCTTTATTTTTCTCTTGCCGTTTCTTTGTAGTTTGCTGACCTGTCAGAAGCTGCTGCCCGAAACAATGAAGCCATCCGTCTGGCCAAACAGGAGGCCAATGATTACCGTCGCCAGCTTCAGTCTCTCACTTGTGACTTCGAAGCTCTTAAAGGAACGGTGAGGACTGGGAAATGACATTTATTTAATTGAATTATAAATGTAATCAAAAAAGATAAGAATATATATATTAATTAATTAATAGCATTTTAGTATCATTGAGATGATCTTTTTAGTATTTTATTAATATATATTATTTTTATATATTTTTAAGGCTTTAAAAATGTAATACTTTATTAAATTATTTTAATTTAATTAGTATGTATTTATTATAATTTATTTGACTTTATTAGTATTTAATTCACTGTTTTAGTTTAGCAAAACAGGATTTTAGTAATATTTTATATTTATTTTATGTTTTTTCTATTATTTAATATAGTTATTAATATAGTATTTTTAGTCATTTCATTTCATAATAGCACTTTAATATCATTCAGATGATCTTTTATTTTAAATGATACTTTATTTTATATATTTTTTCAGTATATATTTCATTTTTATTTATTATATTTCATTTCAGATGATTCATTCATTCATTTTCTTTTTGGCTTAGTCCCTTTATTAATCTGGGGTTACAACAGCGGAATGAACCGCCAACTTATCCAGCATATGTTTTACACAGCGGATGCCCTTCTAGCTGCAACCCATCACTGGGAAACACCCATACACTCCCATTCACACACATACACTATGGACAATTTAGCTTAGCCAATTCACCTATAGCGCATGTCTTTGGACTTGTGGAGGAAACCGGAGCACCCGGAGGAAACCCACGCAAACACGGGGAGAACATGCAAACTCCACACAGAAATGACAACTGACCTAGCCGAGGCTCGAACCAGCGATCTTCTTGCTGTGAGGCGACAGCGCTACCTGCTGCGCCATCGCGCTGCCATTTCAGATGATACTTTATTTTATATTTAGAATATATATTTTTTTATTAATATATTTTATTGTTTATCTTTATATATATATATATACTTTTCTGTAGTTTTGAAGTCATTTTAATGCTTTAAAAATATTTATATACTTTTACAATTATTTTATTAATAATTATTTATTTTATATTTATTAGTATTTAATTTACTATGTTTTAGTTTAGCAAAACAGGATTTTAGTAATATTTTTTATTTATTTTTATATTATTTAATTTATTTATTAATATAGTATTTATGGTCATTTCATGTGTACTTTCAGTTATTTTACAGTTTTATTTTAAGTTTAACTAAATGAATATGAGAAATGTTAACTGGCTGAAATAGAATATTATATATTTTATAAAAATGTATTTTGAGTATATATGATAAGATATGATAATTAATTTTAGCAATTATATTTTATATATAGGGGCGTCACGGTGGCGCAGTGGGTAGCACGTTCGCCTCACAGCAAGAAGGTCGCTGGTTCGAGCCTCGGCTGGGTCAGTTGGCGTTTCTGTGTGGAGTTTGCATGTTCTCCCCGTGTTCGCGTGGGTTTCCTCCGGGTGCTCCGGTTTCCCCCACAAGTCCAAAAACATGTGGTATAGGTAAATTGGGTAGGCTAAATTGTCCGTAGTGTATGTGTGTGAATGAGTGTGTGTGGATGTTTCCCAGTGATGGGTTGCAGCTGGAAGGGCATCTGCTGCGTAAAACATATGCTGGATAAGTTGGCGGTTCATTCCGCTGTGGCGACCCCGGATTAATAAAGGGACCTAGCCGAAAAGAAAATGAATGAATGAATGATTTTATATATAATTATAATTATATAGTTTTTTAGTCATTTTAATTTCAGTTGTACTTTTAGTAAGTTAAAATAAAAATATTGACTAGCTCAAAAATAATTTAATCTTTTAATACATTTCAAATACTAAATGTTTTAGTTATAATTATGCAGAATAACAAAATCTTAGTTAAAGTTTTAGTCATTTAAATGCTTTTAAAAAAAGATTGTATTGTTTTTATAATTATAATTTCATTTGTACTTTCAATTTCAAGTAACAAAAATGTTTTGCTGTGATCAGACTATAATAACCCTTAAATTATGGCTACTTACATTGCAAGTCGTTGCGTTCATAATTTCAGAACGAGTCTCTGGAGCGTCAGATGAGAGAACTAGAGGACAGCTTCTCCATGGAGGCGTCTGGTTATCAGGACACCATTGGCCGTCTGGAGGACGACATTCGCAACATGAAGGATGAGATGGCACGTCATCTGCGGGAATACCAGGATCTGCTGAATGTCAAAATGGCCCTGGATATTGAAATCGCCACCTACAGGAAACTGCTGGAAGGAGAAGAAAGCAGGTAATATTTAGCTTTTTCATATGTGGGTCAAATACGAGGCATCCAATTTCGGTGACCCCATTAAATACAACGCTGATTTTACATACATGTAAAGCATATTAAATGCAAGAAAAATTTCTACAATAATTTTTTTTTTAATTCAAAATGTTAATATATGTAAATAATGTAAATATATGCTAATCAATGTACCATTTAATATATATATATATATATATATATATATATTAAAGGAATAATTGAGCATATTTAATTTTATTTTAAAGGATTAAAAACATCCTGGTGTCACATGGTTAAAACTCAAAAGTTTGAAGACTAATGGAAAAGTATACATATTTAATATAGTACTAAAAATTATTAAATTTAAATAAGTATAAAGATTAAGACGAAAATATGACTATACTTAAAAATAGATTACAAATATTTTATTGTGGTTTTTATATATTATTACATAAAATACATAAAGACATAAAGCATATTAAAGCATATTAAATGCAAGTAAAAGACCCCCCCCACCAAAAACCCCCCCAAAAACATTTATAAATTTCAAATGTAAATATATGTAAAACATATGTAAATAATGTAAATATATGTTACTTAATGTAAATATATTTATCCAAATGAAAGCACATACTTATGTTGACCTGTACCTATAATAAATATAAGGAATGATTGAGCATATTTAATGTTATTTTAAATGATTAAAAACATCTTGCTGACACGTTTAAAGGATAATGGCAAAGTATACAAATTTTATGAAGAAAATTCAAATTACTATCCTTAAAAATAGATTACAAATATGTATTTGATTGTGGTTTTTATGCATAATTGCTGTTTATTTCTCTATAGGATCACCTCACCATTTCCCAACCTTTCATCATTAAGCCTGCGAGGTACAGTATGCTTTACATCATCCTTATGAAAGTGAGGAAAACAATTCTCAATGCAAAATAATGTATTACAACTAACCACATCATCATGCAGAAAGATCAGTAAATAGATACTGTATGCTTATCAACGTTTAAATAGTGAAGCAATTTTTAATAAACATGATCTGAGAATAAAAACCAATGCAAACTGATATGCATTTAGATACCAAAACTATTCATATTAATAATAGTTTGCAGAACATCACATTACAGTGCAATAACCTTTAACAAATTTAGCTTTTTTTCTATAATTAACAAAACCAGTTGAAATCCACTAGTCTAAAAATGATACTTTCTGGGCCCTATCATCCACCCGGTGCAATTTTTGCTGGTCACAGTTTGCACAGGTATTATTTTCATGTCATGCGACATTTTGTTAAAATAGCAAATGCATTTGCGCCCAATTGTGTGCCCATGGGCATGTTGGTCAAAAAGGAGGTGTGTTAAAGCACATTGTTATGTTATGCTATGTTGCTATTTTAAGGCAACTGAAATAGGCCATGCCATTGAACAACTAAAAGCTGTGCTACAAGTATTTTTTGTTATTTAAAGAGCACATTAGTGATAGGTGGGTAAAAAAATGCGTGTACAGGTTGCTTATTACACACACAGTGATGCACAGCAGTGCAGAAATATCTTTAAATACGAAAAATTAAAGGATTAAATTGTAAAATATTATTATTGCCTACATAAATATAAAAAACGCTACCTCCTCTCATGCCTTCTTCACCTCAGGAGCTTTGGTAGAATTCAGATTTTTTGCTTGCATGCTTTTGCGGTATTTTTTTTTGCACTTTGCACACGAGCAGATCAAATTCAATTACAAAGTCTTCCATGTAAGTAACAAATGTGTCATTGTGCAACCGGAACTTGCTCATAAAGGGAACGGGAGATAAGACTCTGATTGGTTTAATCCATATTACGACCAAAACACATGCATAAGGACAACCTTTTTAGACCATGCGCTGGGTGCGCAGACTATTTTTCCTATCCTTAAATGGAAAAATGGAAAGAATATTGGAAACTTGTAACCATTGACATCAATGGTAGGATAAACAAATGCTCAATGGTTAAGTCAATGGTTACAGGTTTCCTCCATTCTTCAATATATCTTCTATTGTGGTTTGGAACAAGTCAAGGCTGTGTAAATGATGGCACAATTTTTCCTTTAAAGAAAAAATGCATGTATATAATGAAATCACTAAATTCTTTCTGCAGAGTCCATGAAGGAAACCAGACCTATGATTGACAACTTGTCAAAAAAAGTGGTGATTAAGACTATCGAGACCAGAGACGGACATGTGAGTGGCATGACAATTTAGTTTTCTGTTATATACAGTTAAAGTCAAAATTATTAGTGAATTGATGTTTAACAGAGCAAGGAATTTTTCACAGTATTTCCTATAATATTTTTTCTTCTGGAGAAAGTCTTATTTGTTTTATTTCGGCTAGAATAAAAGCAGTTTTGAATTTTTTAAAAACCATTTTAAGGTCAATATTATTAGCCCCCTTAAGCAATTTTTTTCAATTGTCTACAGAACAAACCATCATTATCATCATACCTAGTTAAGCCTTTAAATGTCACTTTAAGCTGAATACTAGTATCTTGAAAATTATTGAGTGAAATATTATGTACTGTCATCATGGCAAAGAAATCAATTATTAGAAATGAGTTATTAGAACTATTATGTTTAGAAATGTGTTAAACAGAAATTGGGGGAAAAATATACAGGGGGACTAATAATTCAGGCGGGCTAATAATTCTGACTTCAACTCTATATATAAGATATTACATAACATTTGACCCTTTTGACCTTTCGTCCATTGCAGATAATTAATGAGTCCACCCAAAACGATGATCTGGAATGAGCTGCACGTGAACCCGAGGCACTGAAGATCCACGCTGGAGTAAATTGAGAAGAATGAAGTTTCCTCTGTTGTTTCTGTTGAGAGTAAAAAAAAAGAAAAGAAAGAAAAACAGCTTTAAAGTGCCTTCTTTGCATTGCCACATTAGAGCGGTCTGTTGTTAGAGCTGAAAGACGATGTAGGCCACTGAGTAAACCAGCTTTATCTTGGGTTTATGTTTACCACGATGTCTGTAGTTTACACTGTCGAAGACCACAGCAATATTGCTTCAACTTTTTCTGTTTTGTATGATTATCACAAACGACCAAAAACTTGATGAGCTGCACCATTAGAGCAAACAACAAATTGTCACAAATTCAATAAACCTTTTGAAAAATAATCAGTGTTTGTCTTTTATTTCTTATTACTAGGGTTTAGTGTTTCTTACGGCACACTGAAAAAAAAAATTATTCATTGAATTTACTACATTTTTTGAGGTAAGTGGTTGCAAACAATTCATATGGGCTGAATATAAACAAACAAATTAAGCTTAACATTACTTAATTTAATTAGTTTGCTTAAATTCAGCCCAAATAAATTGGAAAATGTAGTAAATCCAATGAAACATTTATTTCATGTGTACAGTGTGACCCTGGAGTATAAGAGTCACATTTTTTAAACTTTCATTAGTGTATGGTTTGTTATGATAGGGAAATATTTGGCTGAGATACAACGTTGTATTAAATCTGGCATCTGAAACTCCAAGTTCTTGGGCGTCACGGTGGCGCAGTGGGTAGCACAATCGCCTCACAGCAAGAAGGTCGCTGATTTGAGTCCTGGCTTGGTCAGTTGGCGTTTCTGTGTGGAGTTTGCATGTTCTCCCAGTGTTGGCGTGGGTTTCCTCCGGGTGCTCCGGTTTCCCCCACAGTCCAAAGACATGCACTATAGGTGAAATGAATAAGCTAAATTGTCCGTAGTGTATGTGTGTGAATAGGAGTGTATGGGTGTTTCCCAGTGATGGGTTGCAGCTGGAAGGGTAAAACATATTCTGGATTATTCAGTTTTGCTGCGTAAAACATATTCTGGATAAGTTGGCGGTTCATGTGGCGACCCCAGATTAATAAAGGGACTAAGCCGAAAAGAAAATGAATGAATAAATTAAGTTCTTAGCAATGCATATTACTAATCAAAAATTTAGTTTTGATATCATTAAGGTAGTGAATTTACACAAAATGTGTTATATCAACATGTTTACTTAATATTCTAATGATTTTTTTGCATAAAAGAAAAACCTGGTTAATTTGTGGTTTACCTTCAGTAATCATGTTTATTTTTTTGGTGCTATTGGTGGTTCATTTTTATAAGGGTGGTGCCAAATTGATACTTTTGAAATGGTACCAGCGTCTGAACCAACACTGTAAAAATGCTGGGTTCCACACAATCGATTTGTGTTGGGACAACATGAAGGAATAAAGTTAACTTATTAGTTTTTACAAATTTAAGTGGATTGAACATAAAACAATTAAGTTGTCCCAACGAAATCTCAAGAATTGTGTTGTTTCAGCTCATTTTAAATAAGTAGTTTGAACAAGCAACATTTTTTTGAGTGAATATTTGGAAAAAAAAAAGAAAAGTCACATGAATGATGTCGGATGGAATTAATAAATGGATTTTTTTTATTTATACAAAAACGTCTTTGAAACCTTTAAACACAACAACATAATACAAGTTTAAATATATATCAATATAAAAAATATAATTGAATAGAAACTGACATAAGTTCAAAATAAAACCCAACACTCTCACTACAGAAATGTAAAATATGAAGCAATCTCTCGCTTTATCAACGTTTAATCATCTTGTTTTATCCTTCCCCTTTCTCTAACTCTGACCGCGGCTTTAGAATAATCAAGCTGTATGTACAGTAAGCAGGTTTAACAGTAATTACAAATGCGATATTTTAATTACAGCTCACCGATTTAAAATGTAGCCTATTGATTTCTTCATTTAAAACAAATACTATTTTTAGTTCTCTGTCTCTTATTTCAGTTGACAGCTCAGGCATTTAAAGGGATAGTTCACCCGAAAATCAAAATTTACTATACTATCCTTAAAGTAGTTCCAAAGCTTTATGATTTTCTTAACAAAAGAAGATATTTTGAAAGCTGAAAACCTGTAGCCACTGACTTCCTTAGTAAAAAAAAAAAATAAATACTATGGAAGTCAATGGATACAGGTTTCTTTTTTCAGGTCTTTTGTGTTCAACAGAAGATAAAACTTTGAAACAATTAAAGTGTGGTAAATGACAGATTTTTCATTTTAGGGTGAACTGTCCTTTTAAGTTAGGGTGAAATTAAGCATTAAAATCTGTATTCTGATAAGGTCTATTCATGCCAGTCATGGTTTTGAGACCCTGCTGTGCAAAATTAGGAGCTTCTTCTAGCTATATTGCACAGTTCGAGCCTCCATGTCATTCAAATAAACAGATTAGTGTGGGAGCCATCTGGCCAATGAGCGACACAGAAACATTTCTATGATTTAATTCAAAGTAATTTGTTGGACAACCATTAGTCGTAATGGCTTAGCCAATTAGATCATCTCATCATGTTTAGTGATTAGTTCTCTGCATGCCTAAATATATACCAATCAATGCAAACATTTGAAACGTACAGGTTTTTAGGGTGCATTTACACAACACAGATTTTTTTTTTAGGCTGAAAACGGTCATTTTTAAAAATGGGTTTCATGGGTTAAAAAACAACAACTTAAATTACATTGACTTGTTACAATTAAATGAATTAAGTTTGACAAACTTACAGTTTTCAGTAATAAATTAAGTAAATTATTTTAGGTGTAACAAGTTTTAGTAATTTATTTATGCCAAGTATAAGTATTGTTCGCTATTAATAGTGAACAATACAGGGAGTGCAGAATTATTAGGGAAGTTGTATTTTTGAGGATAAATTTTATTATTGAACCACCATGTTCTCAATGAACCCAAAAAACTCAATATCAAAGCTGAATATTTTTGGAAGTAGTTTTTAGTTAGCTATTTTAGGAGGATATGTGTGTGCAGGTGACTATTACTGTGCATAATTATTAGGCAACTTAAAAAACAAATATATACCCATTTCAATTATTTATTTTCACCAGTGAAACCAATATAACATCTCGACATTCACAAATATACATTTCTGACATTCAAAAACAAATCAGTGACCAATATAGCCACCTTTCTTTGCAAGGACACTCAAAAGCCTGCCATCCATGGATTCTGTCAGTGTTTTGATCTGTTCACCGTCAACATTGCGTGCCTCCCAGACACTGTTCAGAGAGGTGTACTGTTATCCCTCCTTGTAAATCTCACATTTGATGATGGACCACAGGTTCTCTATGGGGTTCAGATCAGGTGAACAAGAAGGCCATGTCATTAGTTTTTCTTCTTTAAGACCCTTTCTTGCCAGCCACGCTGTGGAGTACTTGGACGCATGTGATGGAGCATTGTCCTGCATGAAAATCATGTTTTTCTTGAAGGATGCAGACTCTTCCTGTACCACTGCTTGAAGGTGTCTTCCAGAAACTGGCAGTAGAACTGGGAGTTGAGCTTGACCCCATCCTCAACCCGAAAAGGCCCCACAAGCTCATCTTTGATGATACCAGCCCAAACCAGTACACCACCTTGCTGGCGTCTCAGTCGGACTGGAGCTCTCTGCTCTTTACTGATCCAGCCACGAGCCCATCCATCTGGCCCATCAAGACTCACTCTCATTTCATCAGTCCATAAAACCTTAGAAAAATCAGTCTTCAGATATTTCTTGGCCCAGTCTTGACGTTTCAGCTTGTGCGTCTTGTTCAGCGGTGGTCGTTTTTCAGCCTTTCTTACCTTGGCCATGTCTCTGAGTATTGCACAACTTGTGCTTTTGGGCACTCCAGTGATGTTGCAGCTCTGAAATATGGCAAAACTGGTGGCAAGTGGCATCTTGGCAGCTGCACGCTTGACTTTTCGCAGTTCATGGGCAGTTATTTTGCGCCTTGGTTTTTCCACACGCTTCTTGCGACCCTGTTGACTATTTTGAATGAAACGCTTGATTGTTCGATGATCACGCTTCAGAAGCTTGGCAATTTTAAGAGTGCTGCATCCCTCTGCAAGATATCTCACTATTTTTTGACTTTTCGGAGCCTGTCAAATCCTTCTTTTGACCCATTTTGCCAAAGGAAAGGAAGTTGCCTAATAATTATGCACACCTGATATAGGGTGTGGATGTCATTAGACCACACCCCTTCTCATTACAGAGATGCACATCACCTAATATGCTTAATTGGTAGTAGGCTTTCGAGCTTATACAGCTTGGAGTAAGACAACATGCATAAAGAGGATGACAAAAGACTCATTTGCCTAATAATTCTGCACTCCCTGTACTTGTACTTGCCACAAAACATAAAAGTATTATTATTATTATTATTATTATATTAAAATGGGAAGGAAATGATTTGTACTGTTATAAAAGTATTTTTACTATTATTATTATATTAACAATATTATATTGAATGAACATGTGCTAAATAAGTTGGCGGTTCATTCCGCTGTGGTGACCCCTGATTAACAAAGGGACTAAGTCGAAAAGAAAATGAATGGATGAATGAATGATTTGTACTGTACTGTACTGTTCCATTCTTGTTTTCTTAAATGAATTACTAAAACTTGCTACACCTAAAAGGACTAACTTAAGTTATTACTAAAAACTGTCATGAATTAAGTTTGTCAAACTTGATTCATTTAATTGTAACAAATCGAAGTAATTTGTTTAAGTTTACACTTTTTACAGTGTACCATTGTTTCAAAAATTGTACTTTGTGAAAAAAGCGATGCTATGCTTATTACAATTCAGTCTTTTGAAAGCTGGAATTGAATAATTTAATTTGTTTGTAAAACGTAATCCAAAAGATTTTTTGTTTTATTAACTTTTATATTTCATTGATCACAGTGATCTCCCCGTGTTCGCGTGAATGAATGATCACAGTGAGGGGCTGCACGGTGGCGCAGTGGGTAGCACGTTCGCCTCACAGCAAGAAGGTTGCTGGTTCGAGCCTCGGCTGGGTCAGTTGGCGTTTCTGTGTGGAGTTTGCATGTTCTCCCCGTGTATTAAAACATAAATACACAATTTTTTATTTACATATGTATTTATTTATTTTTCTTTTTAATCTTATGGGTATTTATTTATTTTGTTTCTATTTTATTTTATTTTAATCAAAAATATTATTTATGTATTTAAATTCATTCATTCATTCATTCAGTTTCTTTTAGGCTTAGTCCCTTTATTAATCTTGGGTCGCCACAGCGGAATGAACCGGCAACTTATCCAGCATATGTTTTACACAGCGGATGCCCTTCCAACTGCAAACCAGGACTGGGAAACATCCATACACTCTCATCCACACACATACACTACGGCCAATTTAGTTTATTCAATTCACCCTATAGCGCAAGTCTTTGGTCTGTGGAGGAAACCGGAGCACCCGGAGGAAACCCAAACCAACACAGGGAGAACATGCAAACTCCACACAGAAATGCCAACTGACCCAGCCGGGGCTCGAACCAGCGACCTTCTTGCTGTGAGGCGACAGTGCTAACTACTGAGCCACCATGTCGCCTCATTTGTTGTTTATTTAATGTTATTTTTTTTATTTATATAATTTTCTATATTATTCATTAAATTATGTGTTAATTATTTTGCATTTATTAATTTTGTTAATTACTCTATGAAGTCCTTTATTATTTCAAAAACTAGAGGGGTCTGTGGTGTGAATATCTGACTCGAAATGTCCCAGTCCAGCCAACAAACCACATGATGGCGCTAAGACCCAACAAAAATATTTCATTTGCAAAAACATGATTTATAAAAATGAATAATAATAATGGATTTGTCTGCTTTTATTAATGATCTCTTTATTTTTATGCTTTGCCAAATATGGCATAATAATGAACCAACAACAATCATTAGCTTCTCCAAAAATCTGTTTCAACTTATATTTAAAACGTTATAATGAATTAAATTATGGTATATACAGCCCCATATACATCTGAAAGTTCATTCATTCATTTAATAAAGTCTTATTTGTTTTATTTCGGCTAGAATAAAAGCAGTTTTTACTTTTTTAACAACTATTTAAGGTGAATATTATTATTAAGTAATATATATTTTTTTATTGTCTACAGAACAAACTATTATGTTCAGAAATGTGTTGAAAAAAATCTTCTTTCCATTAAACAGAAATTGGCTAATAATACAGGAGGGCTAATAATTCTGACTTTAACTGTATATATTTCAGTAAACTAATTATTATTTTTGCTTGCCTTCACCTAAATAAAATTATACATGCATAACAGTATCAATAAATAAATCTGATTTCAGGCTGAGAAAAGCTTGTCTTTCTATCAGATATACAGACTGCATGTAATTTAGTCTAATTAAATTACTGGAATACTTCATGCTTTAATTCAGTTATGTGCGTTCCTATATGATCTTTACAGGGTTAAGGCTATTTAAAAAAATGCTGTTTACGTTGCAGATCTTCATCCATGTCTATTTCTATTTTACAAATCTCTTCTGCTGGCGGCATGGTGGTTAGCACTGTCGCCTCACAGCAAGAAGGTCGCTGGATCGAGTCTTGGCTGGGTCAGTTGGCATTTCTGTGTGGAGTTTGCATGTTCTCCCCGTGTTTGCGTGGGTTTCCTCCGGGTGCTCCGGTTTCCCCTACAGTCCAAAGACATGAACTATAGGTGAATTGGATGAACTAAATTGGCCGTAGTCTATGAGTTTGTGTGAGATTGTGAAAGTGTATGACTGTTTCCCAGTACTGGGTTGCGGCTGGAAGGGCATCCGCTACATAAAACATATACTGGAATAGTTGGCGGTTCATTCCGCTGTGGCGACCCCTGATAAATAAGGGACTAAGCTGAAGGAAAATGAACGAATGAATGAATGAAATCTCCTCTGCTCCCTGGTGGAGACTGGTTTCAACTGCGCAAGTGTGGAGAATACAGTACATCAGGTTATCCTTAAACTGAAGTGTTAATTGACTGTATCATCGCTTTTGTGTTATTGTAACTATAAAAAACAGACCTGCATTATGTTAAAACAGCATGTATGAAACTAATCGCAAGTGATTTTGTGATGCTAATTAACCTTGACTTCTGTAGCAGGTTTTTGGTGTAACCATGACTACCACTTACAGTACTGTATATTGCCATTATTGTTGATTTTGATAGTGTTTGCTTGTTATGAAATTAAATATATAACTTGCTAACCATCAATTTTCCAAAGAGAACTGCCAGCATGGAACCACAAATTGTGTTTTATTATTATCATTATTTTGTTTTTGTTTCTGCTGAGAGAAGACTCTAAATGCTTCTAAAATCATTCAAATATCCCCTATGCCAGAATTTACTGGCATTTGTATTTGCGTGTGTGTAAAACTGACATTTTAACTGTAGAGATTTGTTTGTATTGTGTTGTATAATGATAGTTGCAAACTATCTAATTGTATTATCGTTTGGATGCCAGACACTGTCTCTCATGCTGTGAAATTGGGGTGTATATAAACTGCTGTCTTGTTAAAATAATGAACATTAAATGTTAAAATAAGCTGCAATTTTAAATGAAATTATGAGATTTAGACAATATCTGCTGAAGACACTAAATGTTGTTCTCAGAATTGTCAAGTTCCAAGAAATATGTTACAACTGCAAAATATTTATTTACATTTAAAAAGAAAAAAAAAAAGCTACATTTTTCAAGATTATTTCAGTCAAAAAAAAACAGAATTTGTGAATAAAATCAGGATTGTAGGAATTCTGAGAGAAAATATCTGAATTGCACAGCGCAAACTTACAATATATATATATATATATATTATATATATTTATATTTAATTATAACCATTAATACGGACTGACATGGTGGCTCAGTGGTTAGCACTGTCGCCTCACAGCAAGAAGGTCGCTAGTTCGAGTCCCGGTTGAGCCAATTGGCATTTTTATGTGGAGTTTGCATGTTCTCCCCATGTTGGCGTGGGTTTCCTCCGGGTGCTCCGGTTTCCCCCACAGTCCAAAGACTTGCGCTATAGGTGAATTTAATAAGCTAAATTGGGCGTAGTGTATGAGTGTACAGTCGTGGCCAAACCTTTTGAGAATGACACAAATATTAGTTTTCACAAAATTTGCTGCTAAACTGCTTTTAGATCTTTGTTTCAGTTGTTTCTGTGATGTACTGAAATATAATTACAAGCACTTCATATGTTTCAAAGGCTTTTATCGACATTTACATGACATTTATGCAAAGATTCAGTATTTGCAGTGTTGGCCCTTCTTTTTCAGGACCTCTGCAATTCGACTGGGCATGCTCTCAATCAACTTCTGGGCCAAATCCTGACTGATAGCAACCCATTCTTTCATAATCACTTCTTGGCGTTTGTCAGAATTAGTGGGTTTTTGTTTGTCCACCCGCCTCTTGAGGATTGACCACAAGTTCTCAATGGGATTAAGTTCTGGGGAGTTTCCAGGCCATGGACCCAAAATGTCAACGTTTTGGTCCCCGAGCCACTTAGATATCACTTTTGCCTTATGGCACGGTGCTCCATCGTGCTGGAAAATGCATTGTTCTTCACCAAACTGTTGTTGGATTGTTGGAAGAAGTTGCTGTTGGAGGGTGTTTTGGTACCATTCTTTATTCATGGCTGTGTTTTTGGGCAAAATTGTGAGTGAGCCCACTCCCTTGGATGAGAAGCAACCCCACACATGAATGGTCTCAGGATGCTTTACTGTTGGCATGACACAGGACTGATGGTAGCGCTCACCTTTTCTTCTCCGGACAAGCCTTTTTCCAGATGCCCCAAACAATCCGAAAGGGGCTTTATCAGAGAATATGACATTGCCCCAGTCCTCAGCAGTCCATTCGCCATACTTTTTGCAGAAGATCAATCTGTCCCTGATGTTTTTTTTGGAGAGAAGTGGCTTCTTTGCTGCCCTTCTTGACACCAGGCCATCTTCCAAAAATCTTCGCCTCACTGTGCGTGCAGATGCGCTCACACCTGCCTGCTGCCTTTCCTGAGCAAGCTCTGCACTGGTGGCACTCCGATCCCGCAGCTGAATCCTCTTTAGGAGATGATCCTGGCGCTTGCTGGACTTTCTTTGCAGGTCACCATGGTTAACAATGGAACAACAATGTTTTCAAGCATCACCCTCCTTTTAACATGTCAAGTCTGCCATTCTAACCCAGTCAGCCTGACATAATGATCTCCAGCCTTGTGCTCGTCAACATTCTCACCTGAGTTAACAAGACGATTACTGAAATGATCTCAGCAGGTCCTTTAATGACAGCAATGAAATGCAGTGGAAAGTTTTTTTCAGGATTAAGTTAATTTTCATGGCAAAGAAGGACTATGCAATTCATCTGATCACTCTTCACAACATTCTGGAGTATATGCAAATTGCTATTATAAAAACTTAAGCAGCAACTTTTCCAATTTCCAATATTTATGTAATTCTTAAAACTTTTGGCCACGACTGTATGTGTGAATGCAAGAGCGTATGAAGTGTAGCCGAATGAATGAACCCTTAATATATAAAAAATATTAATATAATAATTATTTTTAAATATATTTTTATAATTTTTATTTAACTGTAATATCAAGCTACTGTAAGTTTATTTTTCAAATAATTTATTTGTAAAAATTCAGAGAAAAAACTTCATGTAAATTGTGACATGTCAAAAAATCTGAATAGATCGCATCATTTTAATAAAATCAGAACTGTAAGTGTCCTGAAAAACAAATCAGAATTTGCACAACAATACATATATAATAATTAATATAATGATAATAATTTTTTAAATTATAATTTAATTCTAATATCATGCTACTGTATGTTTAATTTTAAAATCATTTTGTTCAGTTGTGAAAAATTCAGAGGAAAAAACAGAATTGCGAGATATCAAAAAATCTGAATAGATCTCACAATTCGAATAAAATCAGGATTGTAAGAATTCTGAGAATAAAACACAGAAACAGAGCAAGCTCACAAAAAATAATAAATAAAATAATAAATAAATAAATATACACACACAATTATTTAATTATATTAATTAATATAATAATAATAATAATAATAATAATATAAAATATTTCATTGCAATATCATGCTGTATGTTTCATTTTAAATTCATTTACTTATATAAATTTACAACTTGAAGAAAAGAAATCAGAAATTACAAGATGTAAACATAAAAAAATAAAATGCAAAATATAAATTTGAATTTCAAGAATTTTTTATTTATTTATTTGTAAAAAATATATAAATTTGCAATTAGACGAAAAGAAATCAGAAATTACAAGATGTAAACAGAGAAAAAAGGCAATAAAATGCAAAATATAAATTTTAAATATTGCAATTTCAAGAAAAAATATTCAGCATTCTGAGATGTTTGGTTCTCAGTGCGTTCCTATATTTGTAGAGTGATTTCATCTTATTTCTTAGGCTGTACATTGACAGCTTCATGTTTGCTCTTTTTTTTAAATTGCTGCATGATTTAATCACTAATAAAGTAAAATGTGATGATTGAATGGAGACTTTCAGGCCATAACAAGTGGTAAGATAAAGAAACTCAAAAAACAGTTATATTTTTCCTCAAACTTAAAATGTATTTAGTATTTACACAATCCTGTACACAGCAGATCTCACAACTCGACCTGCAATTAGAGGGACACAAAGTTAGCATTAGCTCTACTGTAAAAAATCTGGGTGTTATACTAGACAGCAATTTAAGTTTTGAAAATCATACCTGCCATGTCACAAAAACCACCTTCTTTCATCTGAGAAATATCGCTAAATTATGAAGTATTCTATCCATCTCAGATGCAGAAAAGCTAGTTCATGCTTTCATGACTTCTAGGCTGGATTACTGTAATGGTGTTCGCTGGTTGCCCAGCATCCTCTATTAATAAACTTCAGCTAGTACAAAATGCAGCTGCCAGAGTTCTTACCAGGTCTAGAAAATATGATCATATCACCCCAATTTTATCCTCCTTACACTGGCTGCCTGTTAAGTTCCGTATTGATTATAAAATATTGCTTCTTACCTATAAAGCTTTAAATAATCTAGCTCCTGTTTATCTAACCAACCTTCTGTCTTGCTACAATCCAACCCGCTCTTTAAGATCTCAAAACTCAGGGCTTCTGGTAGTACCTAGAATAGCAAAGTCGAGTAAAGGTGGTCGAGCCTTTTCATTTATGGCTCCTAAACTCTGGAATAGCCTTCCTGATAATGTCCGAGGCTCAGACACACTCTCTCAGTTCAAAACTAGATTAAAGACCTATCTTTTTAGTAAAGCATTCACTCAATGCATCGCATAACGGTATGATGCATGAATGTGCTCCACGCAGGTGAGCTGGCTCGACATCACCTGTAGGACACACTCCTCAATACACCAGACATTGTGTTAGAAACTCTCATATGCTTTACACGTTTGTTTCTATGTTTGTTTATTTAACTGCTATTTTCATCTATAACACTCCATTTTTACATCTCATTTAAATACACTATGAACAGCAGCTACGCTAATTATTTTCTTTATTCTCTATTTCCACCTGGGGATACTCATTCCGAGGTCCCTAGAGACTATGCAGCGCCGTTGATGCGATCCAAGACCTGTGAAGAGATGCTCCCAAGGTATCCATAATCCTGGACCAGGTCGTATCCCGAGCTGATGCTGTGGTCGTCATGGAGAAACGGAGTGCATGAGACTGATTCCTGAATGACCACTGTGATAAACGAGTCCCCACATTGATCCTGCGGGCCAACCTGACCGTCCGTCGGTGCCCTCCTCACACCTGCAGCTTCTCCACAATGGACGTCCAGCTTCTTCAGCCTCCAGCGCCTAGACTGCAGCTCTGAACAGGAAGTTTGGCCAGATGAAAAATGGTCATGCCTAACAGAGCCTAGTTTCTCTCGAGGTTTTTTTTTCCCTTCACTTCGTCAATTGGTGAAGTTTTTTTTCCTCGCCACTGTCACCACTGGCTTGCTCGGATCGGGACTTGTGGAGCTGCGCTTCGGTGGATTTGCTCTACAGTGTTTGAACTTTCAGCAGTGAAATTTAAACCACACTGAACTAAACTAAACTGAACTTCAACTCTGAAATCTGGACTTTACTAGAACTATGTTAAGCTGCGTTGACACAATCTACATTGTGAAAAGCGCTATATAAATAAACTTGACTTGACTATTTAATTTATATGATGTATTTAATGCTGCTCGTGTCCCATAATGTAAAACAGCAACATGACATGAACAATTCTGCCCTTAATCTGTGTTCAGCACAAGGTTATAATAGTTTTTAATTTTTCCATATTTTTTATTTCGATACTATTTTTAAATTAGCTTTTAATTTCAGATTCATTTTTGTTCCTTCATGAATGGTTTTGTTAGTTTTTATTTTAGTTTTTATTTCGTGAACACATTTCTATTTCATTTTTATATATTTCAGTTTTATTTTTAGTTAACAGTTAACAGGGTTAACAGAACATGTCTAGTTAAACCAGAGCAAAGTTTAGTGTTTTTGTAGCTGAGATTAACTCTTTTGCTAGCCTCTTAGTAGTGAAAATATTTTTCTTTCAAACAAACACTGAATCCAAAACCATACAAATGCAACGAATAAATGTAATGTAATGTAATGTGTGTATTTATATAGCGCATTTATCGTGTATGGCCATACACCCAAAGCACTTCACGATCATGAGGGGGGTCTCTCCACACCACCACCAGTGTGCAGTGTCCACTGGGATGATGCGACGGCAGCCACAGAACAACGGTGCCAGTGCGCTCACCACACACCAGCTATAGGTGGAGTGGAGAGAATGTGATACAGCCAATTCAGTGGATGGGGATGATTGGGAGGCCATGATGGGTAAGGACCTATGGAGGGATTTGGCCAGGACACCAGGGTTACACCCCTACTCTTTATGAGAAGTGCCATGGGATTTTTAATGACCACAGAGAGTCAGGACCTCAGTTAAATGTCTCATTCGAAAGACAGCGCTCACTGACAGTATGGTGTCCCCTTCACTTTACTGGGGCAGCTTTTACTGCTTAGCTTCAGTGAGTAACCGGTCTTGGGCTGCAGGGTGATATGGCTGTGGCAATAAAGACATGAGGAAGAATTCAGAATCAGAATCAGAATCAGAATCAGAAAGAGCTTTATTGCCAGGTATGTTCACACATACGAGGAATTTGTTTTCGTGACAGAGCTTCTACAGTGCAACAGAATTACAGAGACAGGACAAAAAACAGATAATAAATATATTTAAAAAATGAAAGTTGTAGTGAATGCAAATATACAAATTGACAAGTGTATGTACAGGAATATTACTATATACAACAGCAGCTGTTATGTGCAAATTAGCATGTAAAATATGTTGTTAAATAAGTGTTTGTGTATAAAAAGTGTATAGCAGTAGTGATGTTTGTTCCATAATTACTATCATCAAGTGTTCATGAGATGGATTGCCTGAGGGAAGAAACTGTTTCTGTGTCGGGCTGTTCTGGTACACAGTGCTCTGTAGCGTCGACCAGAAGGTAAAAGTTCAAAGAGGCAGTGTGCTGGGTGTGAGGGGTCCAGAGTGATTTTGGCAGCCCTTCTGCTTGCTCTGGATAAGTACAGTTCTTGGAGAGTAGGGAGGATTGTACCAGTGATTCGCTCAGCAGTCCGAACTATTCGACGTAGTCTTCGGAGGTCGGATTTGGTAGCTGAGCTAAACCAGACAGTTATTGAAGTGCAGAGGACTGATTCAATGATGGAAGTGTAGAACTGTTTCAGCAGCTCCTTTGGAAGGTTGAACTTCCTCAGCTGACGAAGGAAGTACAACCTCTGTTGAGCTTTTTTGACAATGGAGTCAATGTGAGTGTCCCACTTCAGATCCTGAGAGATGGTGGTGCCCAGGAACCTGAATGACTCCACTGCTGCCACAATGCTGTCCATGATGCTCAGTGGGGGGAGAGCAGGGGGGTTTCTCCTGAAGTCCACTATCATCTCCACTGTTTTGAGCGTGTTCAGCTCCAGGTTGTTGTGACTGCACCAGACAGCCAGCTCCTTAACCTCCTGTCTGTAAGCAGACTCGTCACCGTCCTGAATGAGGCCGATAAGTGTGGTGTCGTCTGCAAACTTCAAGATTTTGACAGAGGCGTCCTTTGAGGTGCAGTCATTTGTGTACAGTGAGAAGAGCAGAGGGGAGAGGACACACCCCTGGGGGGCTACAGTGCTGATTGTGCGGGTACTGGATGAGAATTTTCCCAGCTTCACCAGCTGCTGCCTGTCCGTTAGGAAGCTGTTGATCCACTGACAGACAGAGTTGGGCACGGAGAGCTGAGTTAATTTGGGCAGGAGAAGTTTTGGGATGATAGTGTTGAAAGCCGAGCTGAAGTCAACAAACAAGATCCTCACATAGGTCCCTGGTCTGTCTAGGTGTTGCAGAACATAATGCACTCCCATATTGACTGCATCATCCACAGACCTGTTTGCTCTGTAGGCAAACTGAAGAGAGTCCAGTGAGGGTTCAGTGATGTCCTTCAGGTGGGCCAGCACCAGTTTTTCAAAAGACTTCATGACCACAGATGTTAGCGCCACTGGTCTGTAGTCATTAAGTCCTGTAAGTTTGGGTTTCTTTGGGATGGGGATGATGGTGGAGCGTTTAAAGCAGGAGGGCACTTCACACAGCTCCAGTGATCTGTTGAAGATCAGGGTGAAGATGGGGGCCAGTTGGTCAGCACAGGATTTTAGACAGGCTGGTGTTACAAAATCTGGGCCTGGTGCTTTTTTCCTCTTCTGTTTTTGGAAGACCTGGCGCACATCATCTTCACTGAACTGAAGTGTTGGGGAGACGGGGTGTGGTGGAGGTGTTGATGGTGGTGTGAAGAGCAGTTCAGAGTGGGTGTGGGGTGTTTTCTCAAACCTGCAGTAAAACTCATTCAGGTCGTTTGCAAGTCGTTCGTTGTCTACAGTGCTGGGGGATGGTTTCTTGTAGTTTGTGATATTTTTCAAACTTTTCCACACGGATGCTGAGTCGCTGGAAGAGAACTGACTCCTTAGTTTCTCAGAATAGTTCCTTTTTGCCACTCTGATCTCCTTTTCCAGTGTGTATTTGGCCTGTTTATACAAGGCCCTCTCCCCGTTCCTGTAAGCAACCTCCTTGGCCTGACGCAGCTGTCTGAGTTTTACAGTGAACCACGGTTTGTCATTGTTGTATGTGAGTTGAGTCCTGGTAGGAATGCACATGTCTTCACAGAAACTGATATAAGATGTTACAGTTTCTGTAAGCTCATCTAGATCGTTTGCAGCAGCTTCAAAAACACTCCAGTCAGTGAGGTCGAAACAGGCTTGTAGATCACGCTCTGTTTCGGTAGTCCATCTTTTCACAGATCTTAATACAGGTTTGGCTGTTTTCAGTTTCTGCCTGTAGGTTGGTATGAGATGAATCAAACAGTGGTCAGAGTGCCCCAAAGCTGCTCGTTGGACAGAGCGGTATGCATCCTTTATTGTGGTATAGCAGTGATCCAATATGTTACTGTCTCTTGTGGGACATGTAACATGCTGTCTATATTTTGGCAGTTCGCGGGATAGTTTTGCTTTGTTAAAATCCCCGAGAATTATTAAAACAGAGTCCGGGTGTAGTTGCTCGATTTCCGTGATTTGATCGGCTAGTTTCTGTATCGCCAGGCCCGCGTGCGCGTGCGGAGGAATGTAAACACTGACGAGAATGAACGAGCAGAACTCACGCGGCGAGTAGAAAGGCTTACAGTTAATAAACAGTGCTTCTAGGTCGGGACAGCACATCTTCTTTAAAACTGTTACATCTGTACACCACCTTTCATTGATGTAAAAGCATGTCCCACCACCGCGCGATTTCCGCGTTGATTCTCTGTCGCGATCCGCTCTGAACAGCTGATAGCCCGGTAGATGAAGCGCGTTGTCCGGTATGGCGTCGTTCAGCCAGGTTTCCGTGAAACACAGAGCAGCAGAATGCAAAAAATCCCTGTTTATCTGAGAGAGCAGAATGAGTTCGTCTATTTTGTTGGGTAGAGAGCGGAGATTCGCCAGATGGATGCTAGGCAACGCAGTTCGAAACCCGCGCTGTCTGAGTTTCACAAGCGCGCCTGCTCGCTTCCCTCGTCTGCGCGCCCGACAGCGTTTGAGCAGCACCGCGGCTCCGCCGACAACAATGTCCAACAAAACATCACGTAAATCCAAGTCTGGAAAAACATTTGGTGGTGTATGTGTCCGAATGTCCAACAATTCGTCTCTGGTGAAACTAATTGTAGGAATGTGACTCAAGACGGGACAAACTAACAAAAACATAAAAACAACAGCAGAGCTCAACACGGAGGCGGCCATCTTCGTCGGCGCCATCTTGTATCTTGTAGACAAACTTCTTCATATTAAAGATCATTCTGTATATGTAGTTAAACATGCCATATATAAAAAATTTATATACTGTATTTTGACAAATGAGTTAAAGTTAGAACACGTTTTATATTTATATAGAAAAGATATTTATTTAGTTTTTATCTGTAAAAGCGCCATCTACAGGTGATTCTCGAAACAGCCGCAGAGTTTCCACTACAGAATGAGTGCTTATGAATTCTGAAAACGATCTTTTTTTTTTTTCTTTTTTTTTCAGTGATAGTTGTTAGTTTCGTTTACTTTTAGTTTTTTATTTATGTGAATTTTAAAAATATACAGTTGAAGTCAAAATGATTATCTCTCTTGTGAATTTTTTTTTCTTTTTCAAACATTTCCCAGATGATGTTTACCAGGGCAAGGAATTTTTCACAGTATTTCCTATAATATTTTTTTCTTCTGGATAAAGTCTTATTTGTTTTATTTTGGCTAGAATAAAAGCAGTTTTTAATTTTTTTTAAAATATCAATATCAATATTATTAGCCCCTATTAAGCAATATTTTTTTCAATTGTCTACAGAACAAACTATTATGATTAGAAATGTGTTGAAAAAAAATCTTCTTTGCGTTAAACAGAAATTGTGGGAAAAAATATACAGGGGGCTAATAATTCAGGACGGCTAATAATTCTGACTTCAACTGTATATATTTCAGTAAACAAAATGTTTTTTGACCAATAGTTTTTTAATGCCCTGCTATACTTCAAACAAAATCGAAAAAAAGACTGAAATAATGTCATTTGGAACAAAATCCGACCAAAATGAAGTTCTTTTTGAAGTTTGAAACTGCTCACCAAAGCGAACTTGGGGGATTGCGCTTTGACTCCAAAACACCTTTGAGCTACCATTGGTTTGTTGCTTTTATGCAATCGGTGGGTGTATTCTGGAGCTCCGCCTTTTTTGGTTCCCGATTCGTATAACATTCCACAGACATCAGACAGGAGAACAACAACAACATAAACAAACTGAAGAGTAAAGTAGCAGAGCTGGTTTTTACAGAGCAGAGCAGATGTCTACGGGAACCTTTCTTCTCTTACAGCCGCCATTGTTGTTGTGTTTAGGAGTAGACCTGTACACACAAGCATTGTGACTGAATGTGTCTGAATGTTCGAAAACAGTATACCGTCACTCAGCCTTTTACAATTTCTTTTTGCTCTTAAACAAGAAATGAAAAAGTTTGTTTTTCCATTTTATTTGAAGTAAAACAGGGCCTTTAGTCTAGTTTTTATTTACTAAAATAACATTGGTTCAGTAAACTCCAGCATGGAAGAGCCTGACTGGTTGTGATTCAGTAATTGTAGGTCTAGCAGCTGCATGGACTTACATCTCAGGCATCCACAGCTTCACCACCTCCTCCAGAAACATACTGATGAACAATCTGTGCAGGAATTTGGAGGAGCCGAAGAGAGAGGCCATTGGGTTGGTTCTGTCAAAATATAAAGAATGTTGCTTTTTACAGACCAACAATAGAATAAATCTGCACAACAAACACTGCAGGTTCTCATCATCCTGTATATAACATGAATTATATATGATATTGCACAATCACTATACAGTACATAAACATTATTGTGTTTTATAAATAATTCTAATACTTTTTTGCAAAAGGAATTGCAACTGCATGGTGCATTTTATGACATGGCTCTCTGGAGTACTTGATTTTTGATTGGTCAATTGTCCTTAGGGGTTGCCAAAAAGTAAATAAATAAAACATCTCCACCCCCGATAAACTTCACGTTATCTTGCAAAACATTTGCATTCTCTATCACAAGTATTGTGCTGACCTGAAAATTGCACATTTTCTTCCAAAAAAAATTGCAATCTCTCACAAAAGCTTTGTGTTTGATCACAAATAATAGCATTCTCTCTATATGTATCTAAGGTATTCTCTATCTATCTATATATCTAAATAAATGTTTTCATTAATAGTGTTGTGTTTCCAATAGAAATTTGTTCGATCAAAAATATTTCAATTCTCTCTGAAAAATATACTAGCCTGCCGTTTAATTTTGCATTAACTTGCAAAAGCCCTGATATATTGATATTCTTTTAATATATATACTGTATTTATATTTATTTATATTTTTATCTTAAAAGTGCAGAGTAAGGAGAATGCTAACATTTCTTTTAAACAAAACTCTGGATTTTTCTGGAAAGCACAACTGTTTTGTTGCGAGAGAATGCAAAAGCAATGACGATTTTAAATTCCATCACTATAACTTATCACTTTATTTATCATTGCTATATCCATTAAGGGCTTCTGTACAATTTCAACATTGTTAAATTAGTAAAAAATTATCACAAAAGTGTTTATTGTGCAACAAACTTTTCCATTTTCTATGTAACTGAAGTTGTCTTATGCCTTTTGTTAGTTTTACTTTTTCTTACATAATATAAAACATAATGAAAAATAATAATTATTACTATTATGGGCGGCACGGTGGCTCAGTGGTTAGCACTGTCGCCTCACAGCAAGAAGGTTGCTGGTTCGAGTCCTGGCTGGGTCAGTTGGCATTTCTGTGTGGAGTTTGCATGTTCTCCAAGTGTTGGCATGGGTTTCCTCCGGGTGCTCCGTTTTCCCCCACAGTCCAAAGACATGTGCTATAGGTGAATTGGATGAACTAAATTGGCCGTACTGTGTGAGTGTGTGTGTGAATGCGAGAGTGTATGGGTGTTTTCCAGTACTGGGTTGCGGCTGGAAGGGCATCCGCTGCTTAAAACATTTGCTGAAATAGTTGGTGGTTCACTCCGCTGTGGCAACCCCTAATAAATAAAGTACTAAGCCAAAGGAAAATAAATGAATGAATGTATTATTATTATTCTTATTCTTATTATTATATTTGGCCAGGGGGCAACACAGTGGCTCAGCGGGTAGCACTGTCGCCTCACAGCAAAAAGGTTGCTGGTTTGAGTCCCGGCTGGGTCAGTTGGCATTTCTGTGTGGAGTTTGCATGTTCTCCCCGTGTTGGCGTGGGTTTCCTCCGGGTGCTCCGGTTTCCCCCACAGTCCAAAGACATGTGCTATAGGTGAATTGAATAAACTGAATTGGCCGTAGTGTATGTGTGTGAATGTGAGAGTGTATGGGTGTTTCCCAGTACTGGGTTGCAGCTGGAAGGGCATCCGCTGTGTAAAACATATGCTGGATAAGCTGGCGGTTCATTCTGCTGTGGCGACCCCTGATGAATAAAGGGACTAAGCCGAAGAAAAATGAATGAATGAATGGATATTTGGCCAGTAGCAGTAAGTGAATAATGAACAGTCAGCTACTGTAGTATGAATCAAAAATAAACCTGGAGTAACTGAATAGCTTCTTGTATTATTACTACAGTAACACCCTTTGGATAAAAGCAAAAATGTCAGAGTTGATTTTTGATTTAGAGCACGCTGACCGCTCATTATCCCTCACAAATTATAATTTTGGTGTCTGAAAGCAAGAAAAGTGCATTTATCCCTTCTAAACACTGATGTACTTATAATTAATGGCCCCAAAATACTTAAATATTCATCTGCGTTTTTATGTAATTATATAAATAGCGTGTAAAACCTAAATTACCATTATAAATAGTTGTAAGTGAACTTTGAGAGAGTTTGTGTCCAGATGGGTTGAATAACCTCAGGCAGCTTATGTTGTGCTGCCAATTGGGAATGGCTCTGTTTTTTGTGGTTAATTCATGCAAAAATAAACGTGCATGAATTAGCCAAGTCTATTTGCGTCAATAATCTGACCTTACAGTAGAGAGGTTAAGGTTTTGGTGTACAGGGATATTCGCTGCTTAAGCCCGTGGTCATTGAGATCTTAGGAACGCTTTCTTTTATAAGCTTAACTGCTTCTGGTCAATGACCGAAAAGAAAAGGTCATCAAGGTTTGCTTATAGTCAAGTTATAAGTCAGATTAGTGGGAAGGAAGTAGGGTCAGAGGTGAAAGGAGCTTTGGGGAGTCGTGATGAGGAGGTCCAATTTTTTCAAACACTTGAATTTCGAATCATATAAATAAATATATATGATATAAAACCACTGTGGTGTGTTTAGACTTCATCATGCGTATGCACTCCTTTAAAATTACATATCAGAAGCTATACTGCACTGAAAAAAAAAATTTATTGGATTTACAATTTTTTTTAAGGTGAGGGGCTGGTGTAATGTAAAATACCTTATATGTAAAAAACTACAGCAATTGAGTAATTTGTTTGTATTATATCTATTGTTGTGTTACTACATGAATGAGTTGGTCAGCTGTGGACGTTTGACATTTTTGCAACACAGTGCTTTACCACATTTTAACCAGCAGAGCTTCGAGTAACGAACCTTTTCCCGATACAATTGAGTCGAAAGGTTCACTGGTTCAGGAAGCTTCTTTTCACCATTGCTGCGTCCCAATTCGCATACTTATACTACGCCCTAAAAGTATGTACTTTTTTGTAAAGGAAATGTATACTTTTGAGTGTGTAACAGAAGAGTATGCAAGCTTTGAGACACACTACTTCCTCGTTAACAGATCGTTATGTTGCTTAGTTACGAGCCCTGTCAATCATCCACCCATCATCCACATTTCTTTCATATTTAAGTTCCTACCTTATTGGAGAAGCAACAGCAGGATAATTTCCTATTCACGAGTCTTTCATGCAGAGAAATCTCCCCAGGTCTTTGGATAATTATGCATTCAGAAGTTAATGTCCAAACACGTTTTTATATAAGTTCACATTGTTGTTGCAGATGAAATATAACACGGAAACACGATTTAAATATTTTCCATTGGGCTAGATATTAATTAACAGTCATACAAACATCTTTACCAAAGCCTCTCTACTTGACG
>CAIGQV010000641.1:5855111-5891907 GCA_903798115.1 Danio jaintianensis | reverse complement strand
ATGTCCTGTACCCTAATCATAAAACATTTATCTCTAATATATATTCTATAAGTTTCTATCTTTAAGTCCATTATTATTTAAATAATTAATTCTCTTGTACATATTTCCTGCAATCAAATATAATGTGTTCTAAAGCTAGTGTTCATATAAATCATTTTCTTTAACTCCCATTATTGCCAATGTTGAATTTAATCTAGTGTGTCCTAACCTTAGTCTAGTTAATATAACTTCTTCCTTTCTGTTTCTACCATATACATTTTTATTTGTCTCTACTATTTTTTCTTTATTTTTATATAAACGTCGTCCCTTCTCATCTTTATACCAAATTCCTTGACATTCTTTCTTAACATTTTCCTTTATAATAGATTTTATTTCACCTTTTCCTAAGATCTTAAAATGGCCACCAAGCAGAAGCCATTTTATAGAGTTTGGCTCCACCTATTTTTTTAGAACATACCATATGAAAAATTCTAAACATTGTAAAGTGAGGCAAAAATATTCTAAGACACAACACATATGGTAGTAACATGCAACATATATATCTTACAAATAGCTGCAAACGTGTCTGATAAATATGTTACACCAAAATGAATGGTTTCCTTGATTTATCCCTATGATATCTTGAAAATGGTAGAACCCTGATCATTGGGGAAATGGAAGCTTTAAAATGGCCGCTTTCCCTGCATGCAGGTTTGGCTGTTTGGAGGTGACACAGAATGTAAGTATCACTATTATTAGTTTCAAATATGAAAATTAAACTAGTATGTTTGCAACAGAGTCTGATGTGATTCATTTTAAATGTTAAATCAAATAATGAAATATTAAACTAACTCAAACTACATAAGGAATGAAAAATAAACAGCAAAACTGATTTTACAGAAATAAATTGAGCGTTTCTAAACAGTAAAGTATCCACACAAACAGTACATTTGGTGTTTTTTTTTGCCAGCATCTAGATTGTGTGTGTAGCAGAAATAAATTCTTTGCCTAAATAAGTCAGTCACAGTCTATCTGTGACACTTCTATTGGATTCAGTGAAAAATTGTGGTTTCTGATTATAACCTGTTTTATTGGAATTGCCTTGAGCAAAAAATGAACATTTTACATTTAGCAGAACTCTTTTGTCGAAAGTGACTTACAATTAAGGAGGTATTCAGTGATTCAACTAGAAGAGGCGATACATATAAGAAGTGCTAGTTATTCAAAGCACTTGTTTGTGCTCAGAGAATTTAGTGCTAGAGTAGGAGTTTTTTTTTTTTGCCCCTTAGGTAAACTTATAAACATGTTTTTTTTGTTTTTTTCTCAAAGTAATATTTTTACTTTAAACCATTAGTTTTCATGTCATATGCCCACATGAGAAACGGTAAACCGTTTATGTGCTTTCAGTTTTTAGGTATTTCTAATGTGGGTTTGATCACCATATTGTGAGACACTTACAGCCATACTGTACCAGGAGGTACTGTAGTTTACCTCATTATTGAAAATAAAATAACTAGCAAACAAAGTACAATCTTACTTTGAATTTTGTTTTTAAGTCAAACAGTAATTCAATTAAGTCATGGTATATAAAAACAGTATTTTACCTTCGAGCCAATGTATTCTTTTTGCATGATTAATATTAAAATACATTTATAATTTTCAACCAATCAAAAATAAATATAAATAAATACATTTTGATGCAAAAAATGACAGTAGTTTAGGTTGGTTCAAAGCAAGATTATACTTTGATCTAAGATTTTTTATTTTATTTTTTTATACAGTTTTCTACCGTTAAAGTCAAACTTTTTTTTTTTACTGTATGATTGTAGCAAATATTTCTTTATATTAAAATTAAAGCATAAAGGCATTCTATTAGCATTTGCTTGTGACTAACAAGTAACATAATAGAAGAGCTCATTTAAGCATTATTCTTGTTTGACATGCAGTGGCCTTAATAAAGTTTAATAAAGCAACTTTTTTCTCTGTTACAAGGGCTAATTGCTAGGGATGAGTATTTAATTACCATAGTCCTTGATGAAACACTTGTTTTCTTTAACTCTGTTATGAGTGTAGAATTAATTGCAGTGTTCGAGAGAGGCAAAGTAATCAGAGCCTTTTAAAACTAAGTTCAGAATACGACACAACAGATAGCCGTCTTTTTCAGAGCACACTTTACTGAGAAACGATGCCGCATACTGTGAGTTCACTAAATTAGAGGTTTAACCTCATTGCAAAACATCTGTTTTTTTTTCTGTCATCTGTCTTATTGATTCCAGGAACAGAACATGTTTTTATTGTTTGGCAAATGTTACCCATTAAAAACTTGTTTTTAGTTGAAAGCACCATGTTTGCATTTGGAAATTAGTGCATTAAATCTTTATTCTTTTTTTTTTTTTGAGTTTTTTTTTTTCTGTTCAGAAACGGATAAATATATCAAAGTGCAGCTCAACTCAATTTTCTGATATTTTCTGCGAATTTATCTGCAAAATTCATTTTACACTTGAAATTAAACTTAAACTGAACCATAATAAAAAAATATATACTGACATACAAATGTGTGCCAAAATATTGTTTGAATTAGCAACTAAACATATGGAAATCATTTTATTGTGCCTTCGAAAAGCCAATGAGTTAATTTTTCATTAGCTGGAGAAGACAGTGCTGCACTGAGATTAGCGTTGGGCATGCATACTCAAATCAAACACCTAATTTGTTTAAGAATTGGACTACAAGAATGACGATATGTTTAGATCAACAAAAAGAAATGATCATACGAGTAAAATCTTTGAAAATCAAACTACATGTGGTATTAATTAGATCAGGGATCTAGTCAGGGGAACAGGTGTTCTTATAGGTATCATTTGTTTGCAAATCGAACAACGGTATATTTTCATAAAAATAAGTGATAAATAAGTCATCTTTCCGTGATTTGTGTTTCTGCTGAATGTTTTTAAAGCTGCACTCAGTAAGTTTTGCCTCTGTCTAGCCATCTTTATTTTGTTAAAATGTGCAGTTATTTAGTCTACAGAATTATCATCTTTCGTGGGTTGTGTATCAGTAGGGGACTTCAGCTCGAATGAATGTTTCGAGAAGTACGTAAGTTATGTAAGACTGTCAGTCACTGCGTTTAAAACAAAGTCACTTAAAATCATGCAATGTATTCAAAATTTTTATTTTATTCTCAAAATTAATGTTAACAACATTGGCATGCTTGTCAAATGCATTTGTGTGTTAGCATTGCATTGTAGCTATTAGCACCTGTAGATTTCAGTCTATGGTCTAAAATAATTATATACTGAATCTCATAACAAACTGAGTGATTAATTAAAGTATTCTTTCAACTCTGAGGAAAAGCTATAGATTTTATTTAAGATTTCATATAGATAATTTAAGCTATAGCCATAATGATATTCTGTTTGTATACAGATGCGAAAATGATGCAAAGATGAAGGAAGAAAACCTATCGGCGCCAATCGAATTAGAACACAAGTTATACCATTGTGAATTGGGCTAAGGTAAGGCTTTGAATAAATCATAACAACAAAAAATATTACAGGCTGTAGCTTTAATCAAGTTAAATAACTCACTTGTTCATAAATTGGACTAGTCACGACAAATGTTTTCTAAAGCCACAGTAGCTATACATTTGGGTAGTGTGAGAGGACAGCTCAGAAGTAAAACATGTTTTCTTACCATTTGTTTCTGGAACAAGTTATTACATATTATTGTCCTGAAACATTCGATGTATAGCCTACTTGCGTGTTTTGCTGGTGTGTCGAAAATACAGCCATTGCCGTAGCTGAGGCAATGAATTGTACAGTGCGCATGCGCGGGAACAAGGTAAGCCTAATTAAATTTCTTCTCTGTGGTCAGTATGACAGAAATATTCAGAAATTGTTCTAACCACAGTTTTAAAGTAAATCAACTTTGGGTGCTTCGTTTAAGAATTTGTAAGTTGCCTACAGCTCTGTACTGCATATTTTGATTGTGTGTGTGTGTGTGTGCGCGTGTGCGCGTGCGTGCGTGCGTGCGTGTGTGTGTGTGTGTGCGTGCATTCAGTCAATTAGCCTTTCGGGAGGAAGAATTTGATGACAGTTAAATGTTGCCTTCAGATTCATGTGCTGAAAATGAATATGAATTGTGATTACATTTCATTTCCACTTTCATTTTCCTCTGTATCACAACATCAAACGTTCAACATCTGTGACAGACTGACATGTATCTCCAGAGATTCAGTCAGCCTTATATAGCTTGACAGATGACTGCTAAAAGATAAATTTTTATATTAAGATTAATCCAGGCCAAAGACATCATTGCAATTCCTGGAGAACTGTTATCATTTCCAAGAACTTTTAAAAGAATCTGCTACTGGGAAAATATACATCTAATGGAATGTAATTGAATCAATTGCTATACAAGTGGTATTTTCAAAACAATATTGTTCAATCATAATAAATTTAGATTTCTTTTCATTTCCTCCCAAGGAGACAGTGTCTTTACTAAGAAAATATGATGCTAATATTTTTTTTTTTATTATTAAAGTGGTAAGGGTAAATAAATTGGAATTAAATTGTTTAAATCTTGTATGACAAATCCTGTAATAACACACAAATATTGTAGGAACAGTAGAAAATAAATCACAACTTTTCTTCTAAATTGCTTAGTAACATGAAACTGGCATTGATCAAATTGAATGAAAATGTTGAAGAATGTTTCTTTATGCTTTCCATCAATGAAGCTATGATCATTTTGTATGTGGTGTTTGTGTTTTATTAATATCTTATGCTGCCTCAGAGAATAATGGGGATGTAGTGCTTGCACAAACCTGTCATAAACCTGCTTTGACTGTTTATAGCTCTTGATTAACCATTCACAAAATGGATACAAACCGTCTTGGATAATATCATACTTGTTATTTTAATTATGTGCAAACTTATATTAAGGACAGTATGCCACTCACATTGAAAAAAAACATGTTATGACAGTCCAAAATCATTCACTGCACAATGAAGCCAATTAAAAATCCAACTAGAGTAAACATATCATTCAACTTATTTAACAATAGTTCACCCAAAAATTTAATTTGACTTACTTTTAACCACCCTATATGGTGGTTTCCACATAGAAATCAGATATATGGCAATATATGCAAATTACATATGACATACAAGTTCATATTTGGATTTCACATAAATTTCATATGCAACGTATATTTAGAAATATTGCAAAAATGGCAGCTTTCATATTTTTATCCAACCATTGGAATTGTTCAATTGTTCTAATCTGTTAGCTATAATTATACACTGAGAAAAAATTGCTGTAAAATGTACTGTTAATGGCAATTTTGGTTGCCAGTAATACTGTAAAATTTGCAAGTGCACTGTAAATTAACAATTACAACTGTGCTGTAGTTTAACAGCACATTTGTAAGTATTAATTTACAATTCACTTGTAAATTTTACAGTATTACTGGCAATCTTTAAAGTATTACGTGCAAAGTTTACAAGCGCACTGTAAATGAATAATAACTGTGCTGTAGTTTTTAATTTACAGTGCGCTTGTATATTTTACAGTGTATAGATGTTCATATATGGCCGTATATGAACCTTATTGGATTCCAAATCTTTGAGCTTGTTTCTTCTGATGAACACAAAAGATATTTTGAAGAATGTTGGAAACTGATAGCCATTGACTTCCATAGTAGGAAATATATTTTGTGAAAGTCAATGCTATCAAAAAAAAAAGAACTTTGACTCCACCTAAAATTCAAAGGTAACTTGCTCCACAGCTTATTTGAGTTGACTCTACTTAAATCAGCTGTGCAGCAGGTTGCCTTATAATTTTAAGGAGTCAACTTTTACAAAACCCTTTGATTTAATTAATTAATTTTTTTAAACTGCGTGAAAGTAAAAGACAAGGGTTATCATGTTACAAATGACTAATTTGTAACTAATTTGAGTTAATCTCAAAAATGACTTGCTGCTTGTTCAAACTACTTAAAATTTGTTGAAAACCAAAAAAAATTTCTTAATTTTTTTGGGAGGGACAACTTAATTATGTTCAATCCATTTAGATTTGTAAAAACAAGTTTAAGTTAACTTAAACAATTTGTGTTGTCAACATGCAGGAATTGTGTGGAACCCAGCATTTTTTACAGTCTAATAACGTGTGAAAACGGAATCCATCTTGGCTGGCCACTATTAATGCATATGACATGGGTGACATGTCAATCAACGGTTTGCCATGCGGTTAAGGATTTTAATGCAAGACATGGAGGCAAAGGACCACGAAGTGCCTATATACAAGTTCAAACTAGTTTTGCTCTTTACAGCACAATATTTGTCAGAATTTTCGTTAATTTTGACATGTTAGGTTTCCTAGTCCCTCAACTGAGTCAGCAGTGACAGGCTGAGCTGCCGCTGGCTGCTTGGAGCTCAGAGTCCGAATACGCTGAAGCAAATTTTCAAAGATCTTATACCTATCCTGACCTGTCGTTATACATAAACGGTCTATTTGACTTTAAAATAACTACACTCTTGCTTGAAAAGCTCTTAACTTGATTTTGTGGCATAATAAATGAGTATTTCCCGTCCGCCATTAACCGTCCTCATCAGTTTCCTGTGCAGCACATGTGAGTTGCTATGGTAAATACTAATGTTTGGGAGAAGCGCATATATTTCAAACTGTGATCAGAACTGACTGGAACTACCTGTGCATTTCAATGAAAATAATGCAGCCAATCAGAATCAAGAATTTCAACAGACCATGGAGTAAAACACATTGTCGTATTTGCTCGTCTCCAACTCAGAAAGCCTGTAAAAATCCTATTGCTACTTTTGACACTCTGGTGGTGTTCAAGTGCGTTTGATCATGCAGCATCGATTGCATGCATAAGTAAGAAAGATATTTATATGAAGCATTAAAATCTGCCTCATTTGACACATGGAGGTGTCTGAGAGTGTCGAGGTGGGCAGGACAGACCCACAATTCACTGGCTCTGCGATGCACTCTACCAATTATCCGCAGTTAAACCAGCTAGATAGTCTGCTCGAAGCTAACACAAGGCTTTTAGCAGCTCAATCATACAAACCCTTGAACAAGACATCTGATGCCTGGAGCGCAGCCGTGCGTGTCAGAAGCTGTAACAGAAGTGTATTGGTTTATCGGGCCTGTTGTCAGAGCGCTAGAGTTTCTTACAAGTGTTTTCTGCTCTCCCTGGGATGAGCGAGTAACTGGAGCCGAACGCATAGAGCAGAACCCGTGGAGCGTGAAGCATCTTATTTTCTTCTGCCAACTCAAACTAAACTCTTAGGAGCTTCTCAAATAATTATGAGGACGACTCCTTCGAGCTCCTCTTTGTGACCTTAAATGAAATAAGCAGATTGTTTTACACCTAACATTTGTATTGCACTTAGAGGTGATTTAGGCGTTCAAAGTACAAAGACAGCTGTGATATGGGGGTACTTCAAGAGCGATAACTATAAGATCAAGTCTGAACCTAGAAGTGATTTTATTGCATCATCTTAAGACTCTTTCCTTTGGTTTTACAGACTTGGCTTAAACCTATAGTCCCAAACTGAAATAAACCTCTGAGCTGTTTAACATGAAAGAAACTTACAATGACGGATCTTTAGAAATTATTATACATTTTATTTATAGGTGCCTTTCATGACACTCAAGGACACCTTACATGGTCATAAAACCGTGACAATACAATAAAATCAAGACAACAACAGACATTAAAGGGATATTTCACCCAAAAAGAAAAATTGTCGTTTATTCACACTGTACTTGTTTCAAACCCAACCCAGGCTCATTCTGAAAAACGTACCCCTATATACATTTCTGGAGAGCGTCAAATTCGCGGCGTTCGCGCCTGCTCTTCTCACGTGAATCCACCAGAGGCCGCTGTCAAATGACTTGACCTACTGACTGAATGACCAATCAACTGACCCATCCTCCTCCTTCCCTAAACCCAACTGATAGTGTTTTCAAAAGCAATCCAGAAAAAGAAAAGCCCTCGCGACAGCCTGATTTTTACCACATTTTTAGATTTTACCACATTCTCACCCTGTTATTTACTTGTTTATTTTATTTTTTGGCTTTTGTTTTGGTCTTACCTCCTTTCTGGAACCATTCTTCGCCAGACTCGAACCCGCTCCACATCACAAGTTTGCCGACATACGCGGCAAGCCACTGGACAAACTGGTAACAGCGGAAAAGCCGTCCACATGGAGGTAAGCAGTTAGCTGGTAGCGCGAAAAGGATCGGCGTCATACCGCCCCGTCGCGTTAGTTTTAAAGACTAAATGCAGCCATATGTTCCTCTGGCTACTTAATTTGTGCTCTCCAGAAATGTATATAGGGCTACATTTTCAGAATGAGCCTATGTTGTTCAAACCTTTGTGTTTCTTTCTTCTGTTGAACACAAGACATTTTTCCAATAAAGCATTGACCACTGATTTCCATAGTATTTATATATTTTTTACTAAGGAAGTCAATGGTTACAGGTTTTCAGCTTTATTCAAAATGTCTTTTGTGTTCAACCGAAGAAAGAAACTCATAAAGGGTTGGAACCACTTAACTGAGTAAATAGTGAGTAATTTTTCATTTGGGGGGTTTATGTGACCTAAACTACGCCTTTAGGTCACATAAACACCTAGCTGAACAGGTAAGTTTAGATGGGATTTAAAAAACCCAAAGATTAAACTGTTTTAATAGGAAGTGCATTCCATATAGGGAGCCACATAACCAAAAGCTTGTGTTTTTTGGAGCATGTGAGAGAAAAAGAATTAAGTCTTAAAATTTGGGATGGAGTATGTATATGAAGAGGGTCTAAATAAATCTAATTGTTTTGATTTTTTTAAATGTACATAGAATTAAATTGGAAGCAAAAAATCCAAAATGGGAGCGATATGATCCAAAATGGAAGTTTTGGTGATAACTCGGGCAGCAGCATTTCGCACCAACTGTAATTTGTTAACCGTAATAAAGCATTGCAAAAGCCAATTTATGATGTTTTGAAAGCAAGCACAAGAGTAGGAGTGCTATTCAATGAAAGGACAAGAAGGCAAAGTGATTAATATTCCTGATATAGAAGAATACAGAATGAGTAACAATATTAATGAGCTTTAAAGGACAAGATTTGATCAAAGATGACACCCAAACTTTTAATCTGATTCAACAAAGGAATGGATCAATTATCTAATGTCACTGAGGGACAGTTTGACTTTGCTATTGTGTTTTTTGAGCCAATGAGAAGCCCTGTTGGCGTGGGTTTCCTACGGGTGCTCCGGTTTCCCCCACAGTCCAAAGACATGCAGAACATGCATTGAATAAACTAAATTGGCCGTAGTGTATGTGTGTGTAAATGAGTGTATGGGTGTTTCCCAGAACTGGGTTGCAGCTGGAATGGCATCCGCTGCGTAAAACATATGCTGGAATAGTTGGCGGTTCATTTAGCTGTGGTGACCTCTGAAATAGAGACTTAGCCGAAGGAAAATGAATGAATGAATGAATGAATGAATATTGTTGAGTTTAGGAAAGTTAATTGAAACCAAGTTTTTAATTCTGCAAAGCATTTAACAAAAGTAGAAGGAGGGAACTCTGAAGAAGGTTTAAAAGACAGAAAGTTAGGTGGTGTCATCAGCGTACCAATGTAAACTCATACCAAATTTCCTAAAAATGGTACCAATAGCGATAAACAAAAGAGGTCCCAAAACCGATCCCTGTGGAACACCATGATCAGTTTTGATTTAAACCGTTTCAGTTGGAAAAGTTGAAGCTAATTGCTATATATCAGTGTCTTTGTGATGTCTTAAGATGAAGAACAGTAAAGATTTTTCTTAAATTAGAAATTAAAAAAAAGTTTTCTATTTCCTAATTGAACTATGGCCTAATCCTGTCTTAGTCTAAGCCATGTCTGTGAAACTGGGCCTATGTGTGCTTTTCATTAATGCTTCTTTTCAGTGTCATCCATACGTTTCTTCAAGAATGCTTTTAGAGAAAATACAGACTGACACAAACCAGCTGTTGACATACAGTATAGAAATATAACATGGTTTGAGCATATCAGATAATTGTATTGCATTGATTAGTTTTGATTTATCAAATAATTTGTAGTGATTTGTATTGATTGTATTAGTTCGATTTTTTTATTTATTTATTTTTTTTAGATGTAAAAAGATGATAATGACATTCTTAACTATTCATTGCACTCATTATTAAGATCTTTGAAATCCAAAAGCAGCAATTTGCAACCTTCTTTTTGAACTCGAGGCACCGGAAAATATTTGAAGGCTTCACTAAAATATATCTGTTATTTGCAGGCAAAGGCAAGGAAGATGAGGATGGTCTGTAACAGCTGTCTACTTTAATAAAGGTAATCCCGGTTTAAAAACTCAGAACACATATCAACTTTACCACAGCAAATACAATTCCAGACAAAGAATGTTCGAACTCTGTTGAAAATAACTAGAGAGGAAAGAACATAATAGATAACTATGTTAACAGATTAGTGGAAGGAAAAACACTGAAGCTGATACTAAACAGTTAAATATATAAAAATATATAAAGTCTAATATCTAAAATAATATTTTTATAAAAAATATTAATTACATTTTGTATGAAGATATTGATAGAACTATATATTTTTAAGCTTGAAGATGTAATGGTTTTCAATTATATTTTGAATATTTTTATTTTTCAGTTTCTTTATTATATCTCTGGAAACTAATAATTGCATTTCTTGTAAATGGAATAAATAAAAGTATTCATAAATAAGCATAAAATGACAATTGTCATTGTTTGAAAAAAAGATCCTAATGTCGTTAATTTCTTTTAAAAATTGTAAGAAATGTTCTTAAAACATAATAGAATCAAACAAATATCAAAAAGTCCAAAGAAGATTTATCAAGTGAACATCTCTTTCAATTAATGGTAAAAAATGGTCAAATGAAAGCTAACTGCATCTAATAATAATATTCAATATTAAATACACAGCTATGCAATAAGAAAATATATCAATAAAAAAAAACATTTTGCTTATTAATAGTATTATTAATAATGAATAATTTGATAACATTTTTTGATGATTGTTTTAGTCATTTTTGCAGCTTAATTAAGTGAAAATAGTCTAATGCTTTCTACTGAAGAAAATCAGTAGGGTTGGGAATGAAGTTTGTAAATTTTGATTGAACTAACCCTAGAAATGATGGCAAGTGGTCTCAAATTTTTCCATAGTACTATAAAAAACCAGACTCATTCTGAAAACGTAGCCCTATATACATTTCTGGAGAGCGTCAAATACGTACCAGGAGGTACGTTTTTTTTTGCAGTTTTTGTTTTCACGAATCCACCAGAGGCCGCTGTTTAGCCGCCGCTTTTTGAGAATTTCTCTCTCGACTGCCACTCGCGACTGCCATCTTCTCGCATAAATTCACCAGAGGCTGCTGTCGACTGACTGACTAACTGATTGACCGATCGACTGACCCACCCTCCTCCTTCCCTAAACCAAACCGATAGTGTTTTCAAAAGCACCGGTTGACCAGCACCCACCCACTGCTCTAAACCCAACCGACAGTCTTTTCAAAAGCAATCCAGAAAAAGAAAAGCCCTTGCGGCTGCCTGAGTTTTGCTACGTTTTCAGATTTTACCACATTCTCACCCTGTTATTTACTTGTTTATTTTATTTTTGGGCTTTTGTCTTTGTCTTACCTGCTTTCTGGAACGGTTCTTCACCACACTCGAACCTCGTGGTTGCGGTCAACTCTGCTTCATGTCACAAGTTCGCTGGCGAGCCACTGGACAAACTGTTAACAGCGGAAAAGCCGTCCACATGGAGGTAAGCAGTCAGCTGGTAGCGCGAAAAGGAACGGCGTCATACCGCCCCGTAGCGTTCAATTTAAAGATGAAATGCAGCCATATGTTCCTCTGGCTACATAATTCATGATCTCCAGAAATGTGTATAGTGCTACGTTTTCAGAATGAGCCTGTTGATAAAAACAGTTAATGTATAAATCATTTTTAGTCCTGAAATTTGGCTGGTTACTAACTATTTCTATAGATCAGTATGCTCATTTATCAAGGACAGGTCTGCATTTGTTCTCCATTCATCTACTTGCTATCTAAGAGAAACAGTAGAGAGATCTCATTGGGGATTTTTTTTTTCTTTTTCCTTGACTTATCCACAACACAATCATCACCTCAAACACATTTAATCAACCACTTGAGCTCTTACTGGGGTGCTAACGGTTGTAAATTGACTAAATGCTTGAGGCTCGCACATGTTGTGGAAGCACAAAAGTCACTTTTCAAATAAAAAAAAACCCCAGAGTTTGGTTTTGTGGTCTCTAAGCATTTCAGAATCCGATAAATGGAGCTTTTATCCTGCTACGCCCACTCACAGATGGAGGAGTTCACCTGAAATGCTTCATCGACCTTGAATTTTTATGTCTTTCCAATCTGTCAGAGTGTAAATGTAGCCTGACCCTGGATTTTTATGTCACTTGTTGCATTGTTTGAGTGAATCACTAACTGGCCGTGGTCTGAATATGCAGCAGTTCTGTGGAAAAAAGAAAACACCATTTCTTACATATTAAATAGTCTTGTTAGGAGGTCCATCTGTTGTGATGTGGTGTTTTTTTTTAATGTATTATATATATTTTTTTTACCTGAAATAATTAAAACAGATTTTGAGAGCTTCATACAGTATATAACCTTTGAAAAACAAAGAAAGCTGTGATTTATGTAAGGTTGTTCTAATTGAATGTTATTTATTTGTTCTGTAAATCTGAGATTGATATTTTGAATAATGTTCTTGCTGGCGTTCTTCACACTGAAGGTGAATATAGACTAATGTGTTACAAAAATGACGAGCAGCATCAAAGTAAACACAGGACATAAGCATTTAATCTATTTCTTCAGATCAACAAATTAATGCAAGATACAAAAGAAAATAAATGATGAATAAACAATTGGTCATACTGGATATTAAAACCAAATGTGGATTGGTTGTTGAATTGAGTTAAAACTAAAGCTTATTGTGAATGTTATCAAATGACCAAAAATGGCTTCCAAAAATATTCATTATTACATACTGTATGCAATGGTATAATATATGAGAAATATATTAATACATATAAAAAAACTTAAATGATTAATATTATTTATAATATGTTTTAGTTAACTTTATTAATTAATTGGCAATTTGTATTTTTATATTTATACTTCAGCCACATTAAAGGGGATAGTTCAGCCAAAACTGAAAATTGTCAAACATTAGTTTTTTTCTTCTGTTGGACACAAAATAAGATATTTTGGAGGAAGCTGGAAGCCTGTAAACATCAACTCCTGTAATTGTTTTTCCTATAATGGAAGTCAATGGTTACAGGTTTTCAGCTTTCTTCAAAATGTCTTCATTTCATTTATATCAACAAAATAAAGAAACTTATAAAGGTTTTAGAACCACATGAAGGTAAGTAAAAAGTGTGTACATTTTCAATTTTTGGAAGAACTACTCCTTTAACATTGTCAAATGTTTTGTTTGTTTTCTACTGAACAAATTCAGTCCATATGGGTTTGGAATGACAGTTTGTGAATTTCACTTCAACTAACCCCATAAATGATGGCAAAACAAGTGTGTTAATCAGTTTCCCTCTCTGCGACTCCTTGAATTAAAGGTGTGGGTAAACTTTCACACTTGTACATATGTAAATCTATAAAAAGTGCATGGTGTAAACAAACACACACTCACACACACACATAAATGTGAGATTCGAGACATGCAGAATCATCACTCTCACATTTCAATCTCAGCAGGTTTACAGCAGGGCTTTCTGGGTAATCATGCTGTACTTTGTTTTTTTGTTTTCCTGCAGGTGGCTGATGGGAGATTTGGAAAACAGGTGCTAAGGAACAGCTGAATGGGAACCGTCACATCAGGAGATCACACTGCGGTCATGTGGGACTTTTGTCTATATGTCCATACAGCAATTTAGCAGGTATGTAATAAGGGGGGCGGTCCTCTCCCACGGCTCTCGGCCCTGCCCCCATTTTATACATCCCGAATGGGTCACCGTCCCGGAGGAATTGCGTATAGCATTGAACTATTGACAGTTTAATTATCACCACAAGTGAGCTTCCGTATGTGAACGCGAGACACATGACACAACCCTTCACCTCTTCTTTACAAGAACATATATCCAGAAAGCATTAATTTTCACTTGAAAGCTCTCATCTAGGTTTATATCTGACACCTGCTGATGCTGTACAGAATCCTAGTGAAAACAGATCACAGCAATAAGGCTCAAATATAAAGGACACTTATTTTTTTATGTTCTTTTACGGTTGCTTAGTGACACCAGGCTCGTAGCCTTCAGGTGAATGGTCTTCTCTCATACAGCACGACGGAAATTTATTTATTGTGCGTTTGTTTCACCTGTTATGCTGGGAAAGACTCTTTGGATGTCTGAAAAACGAATGGGTAACACTTTCGAATAATGGTCCATTAGTTAATGTGTTTAATAACATTAGCTAAGTATAATAACCTTGTAAAGCATCTATTCATCATAGTTTAAGATCAACTAACGCATTATAAAAATCCAATGTTGTGCTTGTTAACATTAGTTAATATGAACTAACATGAACTGATGTTATTTAACTTAAGTAACATTAACTAACGTCAACAAAGATGAATAAATACAGTAATAAATGTATTACTATTACTAAATACATTAATCAACATTAACTAATGGACAATTTTTTTAAAGTGTTACCAATTAATATAATAATAAAATATTATTGTCCCTTCAAAAATCATTTTAATGTATTTTTTTTTCTTTTTTTTTGGTCAAACATTTTTACTTCCTCATTTTTTGTGCAAATTGACACTTTTTTTTTTTTTTTTAAAGAATCTTTAATATACATCTCTAAACATAATTTATTTGAAGTTGAAGTACAAAGTTAAAGTCTTTACTGTCCTATTTGATCATTAACATTACTTAATGCACAGTGAGTTAACATGAACTAACGTTATTTAACTTAAATAACATCAACTAACGTTAAAAAAGATGAATAAATACCGTAATGTATTAATTGTTTATTAATGTTAGAAAATACATTCATTAACACAAACTAATGGACCATTATTTTAAACTGTTACCAAAAAATGCAATCCAATATTACTGTCCCTTCAAAAACATTTCTACATACATAACCTAATTTTTTTTTGTGCAAATGCTGATAATTTTTAAAGATCTTTTAATATACATCTCTAAATATCTTTTATTTGAAGTTGAAGAACAAAGTAAAAGTCTTTACTGTCCTTTTTGATCAGTTTAATGCATTTGTGTAAATAATTGTCTTTCACATTTGTCAATTTAGTTTATTTTCACATTTTTTGCATAAATTTGGCATCAGTTGGGATTATTTTGAGAAGCATATCTGCATAATAAAGTAATAATACACCATAATTAAATACAACAGAGCAAAGATACACGAAGTGCTTTGGTTTTTTGGGGAGTCTTACAATAGTCAATAAAAGGGGCGATAGTCACAGTCGAAAAACTGTTACATTACAACAAAAAATTTATTTTTCAAGGCAACTACAATAATATTGACAATTTTACAAGCTAATTTGTTGCTACATTATGATGCTTTGCTTTTGTATTTCGCATTGCTGTTTTATCTAGCTCAATATTACAAGGAAACGTGGCTATTTTGTGTATTATCAGAAAAGTGGTTGGTTTTGTATGAATTCTTATGATTTAATTTGTACAAAAACATATCATTTTAAAAGTAATATTACTTTATAAAGTATAATTTTAAAATATCCCCAGATTTAACCCCTAAACCCAACTGTCAATGGGAGTTGAGCAATTTGTATTTAAATGTATGAATGAGATGTATAATATATACAATATTATATACACAGAAATTGAAAAATCAAATGTAAAATAACACTATGAAGTCTTCATTGTGCAAATTATTACATACAATTAGGGGCCATTCACATATCGTGTGTTTTCCACGGTCAAGTTTATTATTTCCAACGGACGTGTGCGGTTTGTGCATGCATATTGGGAGTGATGCGCACGCGACGCTCATGCACCCATTTGAAAACATCTCAACTTTTTTCAGAATGCTGCAAGCACACTGCGAGGCACGTGACAAGAACTGACCAAATCAGCTTCATACGTACTTAAACACATTTTGGTTGACTAATTACCTCAGAACACTCAAACACTGCAGTGATTTTTAATGTTCTCCATAAATAAAACTTGTATCAGAGCTGCAGCAATGTTTTGTAAGCTTTTTATCCTCTGAGAGAACGGCTGATGGTCGCCTTGCAACGTCACACAACAAAGCGTGTTGAAAATGAAGGAAACGATGCGCTCACCCTCGCTTAGTTGCTTAGTCGCTTAGAACGGTCGCTTAGTTATGTGTCTACAAACATAATTTCTTGTCCAAATGGTTTAAATTACCTTGAAATGTTCACAGGGCTTAAAAACATGCAAATGCAAACTTGGTAAAACTTTTTAATGACTTCAATATTATGAAGTGTAGTGTTGTCAACTGTAATCCTGCAATGTGACTATTGCGAATATGCATATTACGATATCAATGCTGAAACAATATATTGTGCAGCCCTTATATCAAACAAACCCCCGAGTTATCAAATCATATATTATATCCTCAGGTATTAGATCTGTTGAAAAATGTATAAACATCCCTTTAAACAGAAACACTGAATGGCTGATGGTCAAGTTTGTGTACGTGCTGTTTTCAGCTCACGAGGGCTAATCAACGAGTGAACTGAAGTGCCACAGGGCTGTAACGTTATACCAGTGAATGGTTGCGTCACTCAAATGAGCTCAAAGTCCCGTTTAAAAGAGCTCTTTTGAATGAGAAAGTAATAAATGTGTGCAATCGGATTCAATTGGTATAATGATTGCTATCTAGAGTTGTTTCAGCAGTAAGTGGACCAGAAACATAACCAAGTATGTCAATACAGACAGTAACTCTTGGCCAGCAAATACTAAATGCACTGCTATACTTTGTGGCAGAACCAAACATGTACTCAAAAGGGTGACAGAGTCAGTCTGAAAAAAAAAAAAGTTACATTGCAAGAATTTTTATTATTCAAGCAGGCTATAATATTGACAATTTTACAAACTAATTTGTTGCTACATTATGATATTAGTTGGATAGAATCGCATTGCTGTTTTATCTAGTTCAATATCATAAACTCATATCGAGTTCGAATTTATTTTATTAAATTTTTTGAATTTTTTTAAATGTCGATTTCCCACTGACATTGCTGTTGAGCGCGTACTTAAACACCCCTGATGGTCATCGGTTCACCCTTCTTTACCTCTGTTCACCAAGTGCAAAGACAGATACATGGACACTGGAGCGTTTCAAAGCAGTGTAAACGTGCTCAACAGTGCTTAAATGTTAGCGCGAAATGGACGTTTTTAAAATTTCAGTACCGATTGGTACCGAACTCGATACTTTTGACAACCCCAATCATAAGCAAACGTGACTATTTTTGTATTGTCAGAAAAGTGGCAAATTTGTATGAATTCGTAAGATTTTATTCATTCATTTTCCTTTGGCTTAGTCCCTTATTTATCAAGGATCGCCACAGTGGAATGAACCACCAACTATTCCAGTATATATTTTTACACAGCGGATGCCCTTCCAGTACTGGGAAACACCCATACACTCATACACTACAGCCAATTTAGTTCATCCAATTTATCTATAGCGCATGTCTTTGGACTGTGGGGGAAACCGGAGCAACAGGAGGAAACCCACGCCAACACTGGGAGAACATGCAAACTCCACACAGTAATGCCAACTGACCCAGCCGGGACTTGAACCAGCGACCTTCTTGCTATGAGGCGACAGTGCTAACCACTGAGCCACCATGCTGCCACGTATGGTTTCATTTGTACCAAATCATATGCTTTTAAAAGGAGACATGCCCCCAAATGCGACCCTTAAACCCAACTGTCATTGGGGGATAAGGGATTTGTACTAATGTATGAATGAGATCATAAAAATTAATTGGCGTGTAGCACGAATTTGTGTTGTTTTATCAGTTACTCAGAGGAACAGTACTTTTGTTGTCAAAAAGGCTCATTTGTTCATTGCTAAAAGTGTAGAGATACTTAAAGTCCACGTGAACCAGAAATTGCTGGGACTTTTATTTGAGTATGTTGATGTACTTCCAACAAATGGAATATTGAGTAGGGGACCTTTTTTTTTTTTTTTTTTTTTTTTTTTTTTTTCCACATCATTCCCTCATAGCAAACTAATGGTAAGAGAGGGTATTAATATGCAGTTGGTATGGAAGCCCTCAGGTTGATGTCAACAGAAGGGGATGATGATTTTTGATTGAAGCAAATGATCAGACTTTAATTGAAGATTACCAAAACAAACACATTTTTTGTCCAGTGGATTAACTTAATTACAAATTAATCGTTCACCTTAAGAATAATAATGTGAGCCAGCAAAATAAACATAGTAAACTTTGATTTCACGTGGACTTTAAAGCACAGTTCATACTGGATTCACGTTCAAGCTGTGCTGATTTTTGTTGGTCAGCAGAGTGAATTTGCATGACCCATTTTAACATGAGCGAAGTCACAAAAAAATACAACATGCAGATTTCTTTTAACATGTCAAGAATTTGTTTGCGAAAATGTTCTGTCAAAAGTAGGCACACCTTAATACCTGCTATCTATAGCATCTTCAGTGGCAATGCTTAGAATGCAACATACTTTTACTTTCACAGTGAATTTTTTAATGAGAACACTAATTAATGTTTTGCTGAGTTTGTTTTTGTGCTGTACCTTAATTGGTTTTGGCTTAAAGGGATAGTTCACCCAAATATGAAAATTGTTATCGTTTACTGACCTTTTACTTGTTCCAAACCAGTTTGAGGGTTTTTTTTTTTTTTTTTTTACTACTGCCCACATAGCAAAATTTCCCTGACCCAGATCTGGCCCACACAATCCGCTTTTGCTTGGCCCACATGCCGAAGTGAATTACGGTACATGATTGGACCAAGTCTGGCTTCCATACAAGGGTCAAACATGGACCATATCTGGACCAAGTCTCAGCTAAGTTAATAACCCATAACTGGGCCTGAACTGGGCCTGATATGTTGGTGTGTCACGACTGCAATGAATTTTATAAACCCATGAAGCATTTCGCTTTATGGCCACGCTTTTTCTTGAAGTGACCCGATTGGTAGAAATTTTTTTTTGTTTGTTTTTTACTTAAAAAATAATTTAAATGTATTTTAAAAGTGGGTCAAGATAGGCCAAACTTTTTTGGCCCACATATACATTTTTAACATCTGGGCCAAATACTTGGCCCAAGTCTTGTGTGCCCCCTTAAAGACGGTGCTACCACTGTCAAACCTGGGCCATCTTTGGCCCACATGCTGCATGCCAGTGTCGGACAAATGCCTGCTGTGCCAGCTTTATGCCAAATCTGGGCCAGAATTCTTTGCTACCTGGGTGTGGTTACCAGTTTGATTATAGAATTTTCCTTAATGGGTGAATTGCTAGAAAACCCGCATTTGACTTAACTTATGGCAATTGCATTCTAATAGTAATGATAAATATGAAGGATTTTTCCTCCTAATTTCTTCAAAATGGGGTGGTGGCGGCGCAGTGGGTAGCGCTGTCACCTCACAGCAAGAAGGTCGCTGGTTCGAGCCTCAGCTGCATCAGTTGGCATTTCTATGTGGAGTTTGCATGTTCTTCCCGTGTTCGCGTGGGTTTCCTCCAAAAGACATGCGCTACAGGTGAGTTGGGTAAGCTAAATTGTCCATAGTGTATGTATGTGAATGTGTAAGTTGGCGGTTCATTCCGCTGTGGCGACCCCTGATTAATAAAGGGACTAAACCGAAAAGAAAATGAATGAATGAATTTCTTAAAAATGAAAAATATAACATTGTGTAAAATTCAAATGGGTCTGATATTTTTTGTGGCTTGTACTCTTTGCTATCATGCTGTGACTGTGTGACACTAACGCAGAACCTGACTTCATTCACACCAATGGAAAGCCTATTTACACCGCCTGAATTATTTATCCCCTATATAGACCATTTTGAGGGATGTAAACAATAACAATGGTCCTAACGTATTTCCTGTTATACATACTTAATTTCCGTAGCTTCCGAGAATCCCAAAAGGTCCACATTTTGATAAATAATATTATGATGGCTGTTTTAATGTTAAGTTATGATCAAATCGCCTCTTGTAACAGTTATGAAATAGTTTGACAACAGGCAGGAAATGTTCATGGGCCAATGACATCGCCACATTGAAATGGTCTATAGTGTGCCATTCACCATTTTTCATAATTGCCTGAAAATGTGACTGATTTCAGCCACCAACTTTAGTGTCTATTTTTGGTGTTGGGGAAGGCAGCTTGAATGCACACAATATCAGACGATATTTGACGGAAGCTGAAGTGCAGAATTATGAAATACAAATTTAGTGTTTTTTGGAACACACTTGCTTATAGATAACCTAAATGATAACATTCATTGGATAAAAAAAAAAAAGAACCAAAAAAACAACAACTTTTGATTTCATATGGTCTAAAGATTGACTATTGACCTTATTCAGGGTTTTTCCTGCATATATAGAAATTTTACCACCTCCAACTGTTAACAAAATCTAAATTAAATAAAAAAATACAGACAGACCCCTAGTGATGCTCAAGCACTGGTCATGTATTTAATTACATTTAATTTTAGCATTATGAAATAAGAATGTTTTGCTTGATAAGATTACAAGAATAATGCAAAATGGGTTTTTCTCAAGTAGCCAAAATGTCATGATTGGGAGACCACCTCCACCTCATTTTGAGCCAGGAAAAAACCTGCCTTATTCCGTTACGTAGGAGCGGGTGCAGCCATCAGAATTCAATTGTGTCAAGACTTCTGGTCTCATTAATTTCCATTGATTTTTAATTGTAAAAAAACAGCTCGTCAGTCTGCTTGGTCTTGCAAACTGCTATTTTATTATTGCATTATTTCTATATTTATGTATTTTCATAAAGCCACTTGTTTGTAGAGCAAGTAGTTTAACTGTTTAATTGAGTTCGTAACTTCCCCCTTAGGCAAAACAATTGCAGAAAACAGCTTATTGGGCATTGTAGAATAAGGTCAATACCAAAAAAAAAAATGTTGTGATCATGTACTCATCCTGTAAACCAAAAAGATATTTTAAAGTCTGAAGTGTGTGAACTGTAAGTTCCTGAGACTTATTTCAGCATGTTGATGTACTTCCAACTGAAGTGGAATATGGAGTAGTGGGCGGGGCTTACTTATTGTGCATCATTCATTCATAGCAAACTAATGGTAAGAGGGTCGCGGTTAAGAATATTTTGGGTGAAGCCTCAAAATGACATCATCAGAGAAGCACCGCCCCTCCAAACGCTGAAGCAATTGATCAGATTTTGATTTCCAAAACCAACATTTTTTTTTTTTTCACTGGATTAACTAGCACGGATTAATTGTTCACCTAAAGAATAACAGTGTGTACTAGCAAAACAAACATTAAACAAAATTTTGACTTAAAATAATGGTGTAATGTTTTTCCTACCAAATGGCTACCAGTTTCCAACATTCTTCAAAATATTATCTTTCTCGTTCAAACAAACAAAAACAATTCACCAAGGTTTGGAGTAAATTTTCATTTTTGCATGATCTATCGCTCTCAGGGTGCACTCACACGATGCTATCTGAACCGTGCCCAGGCGCGTTTCCCGGTTCGTTTGACAAGTGTGAGTGCTCCGAATTGAGCCCAGGCGCGGTTTCAGTTGGCCGGCCCCGACCTGGTTGGAAGAGGTGTGCCAGAGCGCGGTTCGGTTGGGCTTTGGCGCGGTACGCTTGTAGTGTGAGTGCAAAGCGCGCCTGAGCCCGAAACCGAAGATGCAACATCACTTTTAAGGGACTGTTTCATATGGATTTATTAATCATTCTTACTTTTCAATGAATGCGAACTGTCGTAGTTTATTAACGATACAAACCCCACGCTGCATGTCAGCTGCACCTTCAGCAATCCTCCTAATACCTGCAGGACGAGGACTTTTATGATAATTTGAGCGTCAAAAGTTGTGGATCTGTTCTGCAAAATATTTGACTGCGTGTCACCGCATCCCAAACGACTAAAAATAATACAAAACGACATAACAAAAGCAATGTCCACTGTGCTGAGCGAGAGTGCTTCTCTTCTGTTAAACTGAACAGTCGCATCATCGATGACGTAAGCGTGCTCCGGTTTGGAAGGCAAAATGCAGTGTGAGTGCAGGCCGTCGGGGGAGAGGGGAGGATGGGACAAGCGCGCTTCAGCATGGTTTAAGGCAATTGTACCTAGTGTGAGCACGCCCTAAGTACAGTGAAAAAAATGATTCATTGGATTTACTAATTTTTTTTTAAGGTTAACAAGACCAACAATTTATATGGACTGAATGTAAACAAACAAATTAAGTTAAACATTACTGAATGTAATTAGTTCGTTTAAATTCAGCCCTTATAAATTGCTTGCAACCACTTACCTTAAAAAAAAAACTAAATCAATGAATCCAGTTTGCACTCTGACCGTGTAATTGTTTTATTTTTGACACCACGGCCCCTCAACAACTTACTTTTAATCTCATCCAGGCGGCATTACTGACAGAGTATTTTGTTTAAACATCATAAAAAGGTTGCCCTTTCACAACAGCACCCAGTGGTTTGTACAAACGCACACACCCACGCGTACAGTAACCACACAGTTTTGAAGAAGGCACACACACACAATGACAGCGCCTAAGAATAAACATCAGTGCATATCACTGACTCGGATCAGTCAATCCATATATGCCTAGCGCTCAAGTAAATGGGCGTGCGAGTGTGACTGAATGAGAGAGAGAGAGAGAGCCTATAATCAAGCACAGTTTAGCAGTGGGAAGGGTCACATGTGAGCGGGAGGGAAAGAGAAGAGAGAGAGAGTGAAACATCTCCCATCTGTGTGCTCTTTACAGTGTAAGAAAGGCAGGCAACAGAGAAACAAGCTGCTTTGATGAGCTCAGATGGGATTTTTACTGATGGGATGCGGTCCCTGCAGGAGATGTCCAACCTGTGACTGCCTTGGCTAATGATCCTGTCTGATCTTTGACGTCGGCGCTCAAAAACGCATGCTCTTATCACCTGAGGAGTCCGTTTCCAGAGTTTACTGACTGGAGAAAGATGTCTGAACTCAGCTCTAAGAAACAGGGATTTAAAAAATGCCGGAGTGCCACTTTCAGCATTGACGGCTACAGCTTCACTATTGGTAAGAACAGCTGGTCAGGTGTGTGTGGGGGTGGATGTGTGTGTTTCTGTGGACAGCTGATTTATTTATTTATTTATTTATTTTTACTGTGCGAGTGAACATGGTGCCACTGCAAGTGCTGTTTAATACTACAGTATATGTAAATTAGTGTGTTTAGTGTGAGAGAACTTGGTTGTATTATTATGCTCAAACTGCTGTCAGACTTTACAGGACATGAGGATTAAAGGGATAGTTCACCCTAAAATTTCGATTCACTAACCATTCACTTGTTTCAAACCTGTTTGTTGTTGTCGAACACGAAAGAAGATAAAGAAAGCTGAAAACCTGAAATCCATAATAGGAAAAACAAATATGGAAGTCAATGGTTACAGGTTTCCAGCTTTCTTTAAAATATCATCTTTTGTGATGAAATGAAAAACTCTAACTGGTTTGGAACAAGCGAAGGGTGAGTAAATGATGACAGAGTTTTCAGTTTTGTGTGTACTCTCTCTTTAACTTTGCATTGGTTATGATTTGGGGTCCCAAATACCTCATTGCTGTGTGATTAAGATAATACTAACAATAATAATGAAACAAATTATTATTAATTTTGTTTTTAGAATGGGTTTATTGCTTTACTAGTTGTATAATTGTTGTTGTTGTTGTTAAAGAGCCCCTATTATGGGTTTTTGAAAATGAGCTTTCATGTAGTGTGTAGCAACTATAACTGAATGAAAACATCCAGCTGAGGTTTAAATCTGAAAGTGCACAGTTTATAAAACTATTGATTCTTTAACAAAAAATAGTTGACTCAGAGTCGAATAAACGAATTGACTTGGGTTCAAATCTTTTGTTTGAACGCGTCTACGTCGATACGGTACATCACCAAATATGTAGTTCCAGATCCGTTAAAATGTGAACACGCATTTGACTTCAGACACTAGCAGAGCGCTGAGGATCACGGGACTGATCATGACGCGAAGATGACGATCACTGACTGATGGAGATTCGGCTGCAGGGAATAAAGGGTTAAAGTTCATTTTCACAACAACACCACTGTATAGCCAACCTAGTGCTATTTGTTCCTGTCATTTTTCTGATTTTTGATACAATAACCTATGCTGCAGTGCGGGATTCGTCGGCCGTTTGCTATTAAAGGAAGGAGCAGCAGAGACTATTATGTATGGGACTTTGTCAGACTTTGACAGGGACTTTTTCAGTAACTGTTGCAGTTCATATGGACCAGTTTCTTCTTCCTCTGGATCATAACATGTAAGTGTGATTAAAATTGTTGCCTCGTTTTGTGTAGTTTGCAAAACGTGTATTGTTTACTTGTCTGTTATAAGTTGTAATCGCCCCGCGTGGCTTTTAATCACTTATCTATTATAGATCAGTGCTTGTACTGTATCTCTCAGGTTAAATCTATTCACTAGAAGTTAAAGCTATTTACATATTGTGTCCAAAACCACGTTGAAAACGCGCCGCGTGCTTCTTCCTTTTAAATGCGTTTTGTGCTCCTGATCCTCTGCTGTTTGTCGTTGCTGTGGCCACCATCACATATCGTTCCTCACATGTGCGGCGCGGTCAGTTTTCAAAATAGTTCAACTTTAGCCACTGTGTGAATTAATACTGGTATGTGTGTCGTTGTTATTACTTGGGGTTAGGGTTAAGAGTAGAGTAATATGCTGGTGTTTAACTGCATTGCTTTATTGCATTCCTGCATTGGGCTCTCACATACTCTCTGGCTGCTACTTCATAGCTGTGATGTGTATTTCTCTCTCGCGCTGAACCCAGTCGACCAATCACAACAGACTGGGTCATCGGACCAATCAGCGCAGATTAGCTTCGCGCTAAGGAGGGGTTTGGGAACAAATGAATCGCTGAACGAATCATATTGGGGTTGTTGGGATAATTGGGTAAAAATAAATGCATATTATAAGACAATGAAAGTGTTTTTTGACCTTGCATCCAGCCTGTTGTTGGAGACGCCCAAAACCAAAATATGACCATTAATAATGCAAAATAGGGGCTCTTTAAAATAATTTAGTACAACAGGAATCATTCATTATCACCATCGTTGTCATCATCATCATCATCATCAGTTTCTTAATAAACATTACTGTAAAGGTTGCAATTCTAAATTCTTAAAATATTAAATTCTTTTCATATCAAGTTCAAGTAGAAATATGTTACTGCTGCTTTGATTTACATCACCATCACTACTACGACTACTGCTGCTGCTACTGCTACTACTACTACTATTACTACTACTACTAATAATAATAATAATAATAATTGCAATTTATTCTTAGTAATGCAAATATAATATTAATAATTTCAAATGTTACAATTATTATTTTATTTTAAATATTTTTAAAATAAAATTTAAGTTAATAATACTACTACTACTACTACTAATAATAATAATAATAAAAATTTTGAACCTAAATTTTAGTATTATTTTCTTATATTTTTGTCCTTTTTTTTAATAATGAAAATGACACATTAGTAAACATTGAAAATCTTATTAAACTACAAAAATTATAATAGTTTAAAGTATTACTTGATTTTTTTTATTTTTATATATCAAATCTACGCAGATATGTATTGGTGCTTTGGTTTACCACAAAGTTTAAGCAGAAACACGCTGTGTAAAAATTCAATAATAAAAGAAAATAATCATAGCAGAGCAGTCAAAGCATATTAGCATGTGGAATCCATTGCATTGTTTTGCTGATGTTTTGGAGGTCTCCAAGACTCTAAACAACTTAAACATGCCAACACATTTATGGTCAGCATTAACCCGATCTGTCAATGTTTATAGAAAGTTTTGACCCTGACAAAACATGAGGGTTAAATTACTCTCAATGTTTGTGTTTCTGCATATATGAAGGTTCAAGAAAAATCTTCAGTGATGTCTCAAGACAACACCGATCTTAACACAAATAAACACTATTGAATTGTCTTTCCTCACATGCAAACTCCGTCTTCTGTTGTGTCATAGTACCACAAAATCTCAACAAAGTGATTGTCTCTTTTACTCAGTCTCTATTGGTTTCTCCCAGTCGCCTGAGTACAATTAGATTACATAAGAAATAATTTTTTTTTTTTTTTGACATGAAATGAGTCACGCTGCTCTGTGTTCTCCAAAAAAGCCTGACTTCATTTATTGCGGGATACAGTTTCAGGACGTTGATTCCTCTGACAGGGTTTAGGCGATTTAGGCTCTGAACAATGAGAGCTCGTATGGCAAAGTGACATGACAGTTGTTGTGGCAGAACATCGGATGGTGGTAATTATACTCCGAAAAGGTCAAGGACTTATATAACAGAGCACAATCAGGAGATGAAGAAGTGGAGAATCCACAGCACTGCTTAAAGGGTACACATTAGAACCATTTTCATTAGATGTGAAATAAATCTCCAGAAAGTGTCTGTGAAGCTTCAGCTTAAAATATCGGATCGCTTATGATAGCTTGTCGAATTTGCTCCTATTTGTGTGTGCAACAGCTCATCTTTTTGTGTCCTTTTAAATGAAAATGAGAAGAGAACGGAGCCTTTAAACATTATTCTGACACCTCAGTAACAAGAAAATAAGAAATAAGGGATAATTAACAGATTGCCATGTGTTAGAAGGATTTTAAATGCACGACAAAGTAATAGCTCATAGTAACATGTGCTAGCTACCTTTTCGCAAATATTTTTGAGCATATTAATGAGTTGGGTAATCTCCATTGGATCCCTGGTGAAGCACATGTCGGTGTCTTTGGGTTACTACCAATGTTTGAGGATAGAGCATTTAATTTGAACTGTGATCAAAACTGCCTGTAGTTACTTGTCAATTAAAGGGATGGTTCACCTAAAAATAAAAATTTCCTTCTGCCTCGTGTGTTTTTATTTTTATTTTTTATAAATATTTTTGTTTTTTTTAGCTTCAATTGGTAGGACAGTAGAGAGTATAGACAGGAAAGCGTGGGGAGCAGAGAGAGGTGAAGGATCAGCACAGGACCTCAAGGCAGGAATTGAACTCTGGTCACCGTGAACACCAGAGTGCCATGTGTCAACGCTCTAACCAATACACCATTGGCGCCGACTGCCTCATGTGGTTTTAAACCTTTATGAGCTTCTTTTGAACATCATAGAAGATAATTTGAAGAATTATCATGATACTATAATTAGATAAAATCTTTAGTGTTTAACCCTGTATAAGTCTAAAATTGCATTCTTAATGGTTATAAAAGGGTCTTAAATTTGACTTGACAAAACCTGCAGAAACCCTGATGTTTTGGTTAAATGTAAAACATGTAACTGACATTCTTCAGCACATTTTCTTCTAAAATGAAACCTGACCACAATGTTCTTCAGTGGCTTGAATGTTGGGAGTCTGTAGAGGCTCTTACAATCACCCAACATTTGTAGTGTTTTTCTGCCGTAGACATTGTAAATCTCTAGCTGCTACAGCGAGTAAACCAAAACGAGGGGTGGCATATATGTAGTTAAGTTTTAATATTATAATAAGATCTCTTTCCTATATGTTGCTAGCCAGGGTTGCCATGAGACATGAAATTTCTGGAATATCATTCATTCATTTTCTTTCAGCTTAGTCCCTTTATTCATCAGGGGTTGCAAAAGCGGAATGAACCGCCAACTTATCCAGCATATGTTTTACACAGCAGATGCCCTTCCAGCTGAAACCCAGTACTGGGAAACACCCATACACTCTCACATGCACACTCATACACTATGGCCAATTTAGTATATTCAATTCAGGTCGGGACTGCAGGCAGGCCAGTCAAGTACCTGTATCCTCTTCCTCCACAGCCAGGACCTTGTAATGTGTGCAAATTGTGGTTTTGCATTGTCTTGTTAAAATATATGCATGAGCGTCCCTGAAAAAGAAGGCAACATATTGTGCTCAAAAATCTCTACGTACTTTTCAGCATTAATGGTGCATCACAGAAGTGCGAGTTACCTTTGCCAAGGACACTGACACAACCCCATACCATGACAGACCCTGGCTTTTGGACTGGTTGCTGGTATTAGTCTGGATGATCCTTTTCTTCTTTGGTCCGGAGCCCACAGTGCCAATTTCTCACAAAAAAAACCCTCTGACCACGGTACACATTTCCACCGTGTGATGGTCTATCCCAGATGCATTTAGAGCCCAGAGAAGTTGACGGCGCTTCTGGACACTGTTAACATAGGGCTTTCTTTTGGCACAGTACAGTTCATATTGTCTGCAATGAAATACAAGTCAAAGTAAATTTGAAAATCACTATTTTTATTTGGGTTTTTCATGCTATCCCAACTTTTTCTGATTTGGGGTTGTAAATATGGGAGAGGGAGCAGATTGCAGCCACACGAACAGTAAGTTAAGATAAATTATCCATTGTTGTTCTTATAGTGGCTATTAACCACTGCCGTTTTCAAGCTAAAATTTATATTTTATTGATATACAAGCGACGGTTCATTCCGCTGTGGTGACCCCTGATATAATAAGGGACTAAGCTGAAGGAAAATGAATGAATGAATGAATGAATGAATGAATGAATGAATAATATATAAGCACAATAATGGCCTATTTTTTCATTCATTAGATGCCACAGAAATTCAGTTTTTTTTTTACAGGGAATTATATAGGGGAAATATAGTTTAGTTTCCATTTAAATATCCTACTGTACGACTCGAATGGTTTTATTTTTTGTATGTTTAAATCACTTTTTTATCTTTAATTGCTCGTTTTCTAGTTTCTCTTTTATTTTAGATTTATAGGCACTGCTTCTGAGAAGAGCACAGACAGTTTGTTGTACTCCGTGTGCAAAGACAATAAAGTCTATTCAGTATGAACCCTGACTGTGAGTGAAATCTGAACAGTGCGCGTTTCTGTGTTGTTAGATGCACCAGTGATAGACCGATTAAAGCACTTAAACACAGAAAAGCTCAGATTTTCACGATTGTCCCGTTTAAACGTAAGGTATGAGGTGAAAAACAGTGTGACGTGCACATCTAGTGTCCTTTTGTGACTTGTAACCTGCCGGATTAATTCTGTTTGATGGGATGAATTCTCTCGGGACCCTGTGTTTATCATTAAAGCGAGGCTCACACAAACAGTCACGCTGTTAAACCCTGATGAGGGTTTTCTCCAGTGGATCTCCCATGCTGCATCTGCGATTACCGTCTCCATGGTGACCAGCAGAGGCAGGATGTGATGTCATGACCTACTGATTCTGGCCTGTACTTGACAAACAACCCCAACCCATGCTTTCCCCATAGAGCTGTGTGTGTGTGTGGGAAGGATGCCAAACAGAGTTTCGTTTGATCACCTGTTGAGACTTTTGAGTCTAGTGTGAAGTTTGTGGAAACCCAATTGTATGCTGTTTTTTGATAATAATTGTATATTGTTTTTGATTATGACGATAATAATAATATATTGTTTTTGATAGTAATAATAATAATAATAATACATATATACATAGGTTTTATTTTTTTATGTTATGTTTCTATTGTTGTATAATATTTTAATATTATTATTATTTTACTTTTGTTATTATTAATAATAATAATAAATTAGGGGGAAATTAATTCTTAATAATCAAACATAATTTGTAATTTATTATTATTATTATTATTATTATTATTATTATTATTATTATGAAAATAAGGAACATCAGTACATATAGACCATTTTTAAGGATGTGAACAATGACAATGGTCCTAACATATTTCCTGTTATACATATTTAATTTCTGTAGCTTCCATAGAATCCAAAAAGGTCTACATATTGATAAATAATGTTGTGATCGCTGTTATAATGCTAAGTTATGATTGAATTGCCTCTTGTTACAAATATGCAATAGTTTGGCAACAAGCAGGAAATGTTCATGGGCCAATGACATCACTACATTGAAATGGTTCATACATAGACATTTACATATTTTTATGTTTTAGATTTTTATTGTTTTATTATATTTTAAGATTATTCTATACTTTTATTATATTTTAGGATTATTATATTGCTATTATTATTAATAATAATAATAATAATAATAATAAAATAGGGTAAAATTAATTCTTATTAATAAACAAACATAATTTGTAATTTATTTTAATAATAATTGTAATTATTATTATTATTATTATTAGTGGAAGTAATAATATGAATAATAATAATAATAATATGAATAATTGAATAACAATAAATAAAACTATGCTTATTTTTGTAATATATAATATTAATAAGTCATTAATAAGTACAAGTAACAATGATCAGAAATTTTATTATGATAAAATATTATTTCTGATAAAACTAAATGCATGCATTCACTATTATTTTTGCAATAATGAAAATTAATAATAATAATAATAAAGAACTAAATGGAAAAAGGTGGTCTTTGCTGGTGATCTCCCAGGGGAGGCCTTTCTGTCGTCAGCACATTAGAGGTGTAGTGTGAGCTGCCCAGCGGGAGTCATTATCACTAATGAAGAGTCGTTCTTTCTCTCCTGAGCTCTGACTCTGAGGCCTGACAAACTCTCTGACTGTGCTAAAGGCTTCTCTCTGATTTCCCTCTCATTTACCTGTAAGCCCCCTGCAGACCGCCAGTCCCCACTGAACAACCTCCACCTGGCTTCAACCCATCATTCACCTGCGTGATTCTCTCTTTCACATTTCTCATGTCTTTCTTTTCTACCTTCATGTGACTAATTGTGACAAATCATTTGACAGTGACAAGAAATTGAATAAAGATGTGAGACATTAAATGGGCTAGAAATGTTGCCGTGACAACTAACACAGAGATAAAATAACTATTAAAAAAACAACAAAATAAACATGAACACAATTACAAATGAAAACAATTAACAATGACAAAAATAAATCAATTAAATAGATGAAAAACATCTGCTAAACAAAAAAACCCTAGATATTCATTCATTCGTTTTCTTTTCGGCTTAGTCCCTTTATTAATCTGGGGTCGCCACAGCGGAATGAACCGCCAATTTATCCAGCATATGTTTTACGCAGCGGATGCCCTTCCAGCTGCAACCCATCACTGGGAAACTTCCATACACACACTCATTCACATACATGCACTACGGACAATTTAGCTTACCCAATTCACCTATAGCGCATGTCTTTGGACTGGTGGGGGAAACTGGAGCACCCGGAGGAAACCCACGCAAACAAGGGGAGAACATGCAAACTCCACACAGAAACGCCAACTTTAACTTTTAATAAAGAGGAGATGAGAGACATTAAACAAGCTAGAAATGTTGCCATGGCAACTAACACTGAGATAAAATAACTATTAAAAAAACTACAAAATCAACATTAACACTATTAAAACAATTAATGATGAAATTAAAACTTTTAATAAAGAGGAGATGGAATGGCACGGTGGCTCAGTGGTTAGCACTGTCCTGGCACCAGTTGGCATTTCTGTGTGGAGTTTGCATGTTCTCCCCGTGTTGGCGTGGGTTTCCTTCGGGTGCTCCGGTTTCCCCCACAGTCCAAAGACATGCGGTACAGGTGAATTGGGTAAGCTAAATTGTCCGTGGTGTATGTGTGAGAATGAGAGTGTATGGGTGTTTCCCAGTGATGGGTTGCAGCTGGAAGGGCATCCGCTGTGTAAAACATATGCTGGATAAGTTGGCGGTTTATTCCGCTGTGGCGACCCCAGATTAATAAAGGGACTAAGCTGAAAATGAGTGATAAGAAAATAAATGAATGAGAATAATAAAATTAATGAAAACCTTAAAAAAAAAAAAAAAAAAAAAAAAAGAAATAAAAAAAAAAAAAACTAAGCAATGTTGCAAAAAAAAAAAAATCTAATTTAAGTTGATGGAATAAAATACTGGCTGGAAATAAATAAAAATTAACACCACAAATAAAGTTGCAGTACCAATACAATACAAAGAAACAAACAACAATGACAAAAATAAATAAATTTATGAAAACAAAGATGAATTTTTTTTTTCTTTGATCTTTAACTTACTTTTAAATTAAAAAGTTAAAATAGCTAATAAAATAAATGAAAAAAAATAATCGCAATAATAAAAATAATGATTATTTAATCCCAGGGCCGTTTATATCAAAGTTGATATTTAGCCGCACCATGTTGGTGTTTCATGACATCTAATTTTTACAAGGTGGGTCATTAGCCCAACACTCAACCCCCAACCTGGAAACATGCAAACTCCACACAGAAATGCCAACTGACCCAGCCGGGGCTTGAACCAGCGACCTTCTTGCTCTGAGGCAACAGCGCTACCTACTGGGCCACCGTGCCACCCATACAATAAAAAAATGATAGTAACAACTTTTGAAAACAACTGCAAAATTAGTTAAAAACTATAAACTTGCAAAAAAAACTCAAATTTAAGTTGATGGAATAAAAATGCCAGCTGTAAATACAAATTAAAAATGCAATAAAAGTTAAACAAACACAAATGCTAATATTTAAAATAGTATTAAAAACTCTAACCTATTAAATATATATGTGACCCTGGACTACAAAACCAGTATTAAAGGGACAGTTTAAAAGTTAAAAGTTTGTCATTTACTCACCCTTTACTTAAACTTAAACTAGTTAGATTTTTTTAATTATTTATTTTTTGCTCTGTTGAAAAGAAGATATTGTGAAGAATGTTGGACACATCCAACCACTGACTTCCATAGTAGGAAAAACAAACACAATGTAAGTCAATGGTTACAGTTTTCCTGCATTTTTTCAAAACATCTTTTTTGTGTTCAACAGACACGCACACAAAAGGAGGAGAAAAAGGTACAATCCATCACAGAGTTTTCATTTTTGGGTCAAGTATCTGTTTAATAATTATTAATATTTCATTGTCGTGAAGTAGCCTGCAGGAGGCGCTGTTTGTTCAATTTTTACAGCGGCGCGCTTTGCTAATGTAAACAACAGAGCAGCATGTCGCGTCTTTGACCTCATGCTGCTTCATCCTCAGGCTGTTTGACAGTTTTATTGCTCAGAATCATGAAACAAGGAGATTAAAAATAAGCTTTTTCAGCAGACACTCTTAGTGTAACTCCAAAAAACAACACACGACTGATATCCCTTCAGAAGACAGCGCTTAAACCAGAACAGGATTTATAACGTTATAAAACATATAGAGACTGTGGCAACGTAACTTTTTTTTGTCTGCGACCTTTTCTTTTGTCTATAAAACCAAAATTTAAATATGTTTCCCATTTGGTTTCATGTAAGTTGGTACCTGTTTTCAGATGTTTAGATGTCCCATAGTGTTAGGAACAATTTAAATGTACGAATGTGGTCTTATGTAAGTAGAAAACATTAATTGCAAGACTCTAATGTTTCAGGTACATTTTTGTGAGGCTAATATATCAAAATATGGGTGAAATAATGTTCCATCGTCATTCACCGTATGTTAAAAATCGTACTTATTCTGACCTATAGGCTAGCCTACTTCTTACAGCATATAAAATAATAAGTGATGTAACTAAATTTAATTTCTAAATGATAACTTACTGCAGACAAATTGGTAAAACATAATTCATTTAGAATACTGGCAAAATATAAAGATTTGTTATGACAATTAATATATGGTATAGTATATATACTGTAGCAGTGGTGTAAAAGTAACAAATGACAAATACTCAAATTACTGTAATTGAGAAGTTTTTCTCAAGAATTGTACTTTACTAAGTCCTTTTAAAAATGTGTACTTTTACTTTCACTTGAGTACATTTTAGTGCTGTATCGGTACTTTTACTTCACTATTTTCCTTCAATCTGCAGTCCCTACTTGCTTAATTTTTGCTTAATTTTATTTATGTTTGATTGGCTAAGAATAATCAGTCCTATGAACCCCCGCCAATCAAACCGCGCATAGAAAATCGCATCATACAGAACAACCTCAAGACACTGGCGCTTTATAAATGCAGCAAACATGTACATGTAGTGTGGTAGTATTAAATGTGTCCAAGAAGACACTAAATCATTACATGCAATTCCCGAGAGAGTTTAGATGATGATAAAGATGAAGACGTATGACTACTGTATGAGGACTGAAATCACCAAAAGGCCTTAAACAATCTCTAAATTCCCTGTAGAATGTTACATTTTCACACACACATGCATAAACGCATCAGCCTTTCATCCCATCAATCGTAGTACTCACTACTCTTGAGTACTTTTAAAAGGGCTACTTTTTACTCATACTTTGAGTAATATTTACAGCAGATACTTTTACTCTACTTGCACTACATTTTTGGGCAAGTAATGGTACTTTTACTTGAGTAAGATTTTTCAGTACTCATTCCACCACTGAAATACAGTATAGCAGGGGTTCTCAAACTCGGTCCTGGAGGTCCTGTGTCCTGCAGATTTTAGCTCCAACTTGCCTCAACACTCCCGCAAAGATGTTTCTAGAAAGCCTAGCAAGAGCTTGATTAGCTAGCCCAGGTGTGTCTGATTGGGGTTGGAGCTAAAATCTGCAGGACACCGGACCACCTGGACCGAGATTGAGAACCCCTGCAGTATAGTATATAGCCTATATAGTTTATATAGTATTTTGCTGATCTTTAAATAGCGTGTTTTAATATGTCACCAAATGTTTCTTGTTCTAAATTTACTATAAACTATCAAATAATAAATTATTACACTGAATAACATTAGACTGAATGACATTAGACTTTCATGATGACTAATGCAAACAGCTCTGCGAGTGAAATGTAGTGTATACTCATACTTCATTTTATTCAATTCAATTTAAGTTTATTGAGTTTATTGAGTTATTGAGTTAATTATTGCATTACAATCAAATTCGGAAAAGTTGAGGTTATTAGTTACCATAACTATATTAGTTACTGACTTTAACTAATTAACTAGTAACTAATAGCTTTTAACAGTTAAAGTTATTATATGTAAACATAGTTAACCTGCAGTTATAAAGTATGTTACATACCCACTGTACATATACATTTGTAATTATGTTCATATCTATCTGCATACCTCTGATTATTAATAGCAACCTGTACATATATTCATCTATTGTAAATCTCTTTTCATAGTTAATACAACCTGTATATAATGTTTATAGTACGTCCATCTATAAATATCACCATAGTTTTTCTATAATTGCACTTTGTAACTTATACCTATATCCTGCTCTTGCTGCTATTGCACTCCTGGTTAGACCTAAGCTGCATTTCGTTGCCTTGTACTTGTACATGTGTTATGACAATAAAGTTTAATCTAATCTAATCTAATGTTATCAAATGAACAGCATAAATTAGAACATTGAAATATGCCCAGAAACTTGATGTAGATGTAGCTTGAGTCCAAACTTGAGAATTGTGGTGAAGAAAACAGATTTCTGGTGGTGGTGAGTCATTGTGATTGTTGTAAGAAAGGGCCGTCACTCAGTGTGTGTTTTGTTCTTTCTCTGCACAGTGGCGAATGAAGCTGGAGAGAGCAGCTCCAGACCTCTAGCACGCTTTGCACGTGAGTATATGCCTAATCAAACACGTGATTGAACGTTAAAACTGATTGGAGCTGTTGACTTCACTTTTACTTTAAAGTTGTTTCCTGCTGTGAGGAAACAGGAAAGAGAGTGACACAGTAAAGTTCACCGTCTCCGGTTGTTGAACACACAGATCTGTAATAACTGCAGTTAGAGCTGTTATAAAACTCTGTCTGTCTGTCTGTCTGTCTGTCTGTCTGTCTGTCTGTCTGTCTGTCTGTCTGTCTGTCTATCTATCTATCTATCTATCTATCTGTATATCTATTGTTCTATTTATCATTCTATCAATCTGTCTATTGTTCTATTGCTCTGTTAGCCTATATTTCTTTCTATCATTCTGTTTGTTGTTCTTTTGATCCATCTACAGAGGTTGGACAATGAATCTGAGATGTCTGGTTATTAGTATGGTGTAGGGCCTCCTTTTGGGGCCAATACAGCATCAATTCATCTTGGGATTGACAGATACAAGTCCTGCACAGTGGCCAGTGGGATTTTGAGCCATTCTTCTTGCAGAAAAGTGGCCAGGTCACATTTCCTGACTCGCTCCTTCAAAACACCCCAAGGTGGCTCAATAATATATAGTTCTGGTGACTGTGCAGGCCATGGGAGATGTTCAACTTTACTTTCATGTTTATCAAACCACTCTCTCACCAGTCTTGCTATATGTATTGGTGCATTGCCATCCTGATACATGGTACCGCCTTCAGGATACAGTGTTTGAACCATTGAGTGCAGATGGTCCTCCAGAATGGTTCAGTAGTCCTTGGCAGAGATGTGCCCATCAAGTATTAGGCCTTAGAATGCTATTATATTGCAGCCCAAACCATCACTGATCCATCCCCATGCTTCACTCTGGGCATGCAGCAGTCTGGGTGGTGCGCTTCTTTGGGGCTTCTCCACACCGTAACTCTCCCGGATGTGGGAAAGACAGTGAAGGTTGTTTCATCAGAGAATCAATCAATCAATCAATCAATCAATCAATCAATCAATCAATCAAT
>CAIGQV010000641.1:5841694-5854768 GCA_903798115.1 Danio jaintianensis | reverse complement strand
TCTCTCTCTCTCTCTCTCTCTCTCTCTCTCTCTCTCTCTCTCTCTCTTTTATTTTCCGGTCTTTCCTTCTGTCATCTACACCCCTCTGATCTTTTGATCTCTGATTGTTGCATCAGGTTCCAAGTCTCAGAATGCTTTGTGGAATGTCATCACAGCGGGCATCGGGATCAAGGACAAGGACAAAGACAAGCGGGGCATCCTGATTGACCCACGGAGTCCGGAGGAGATTCTAGCTGATGACCTGCCCACGGTCGACAGTCCTGATGCCATGGAGAAGACTGCCATCAGGTTTGGAGAGAATCGCACACGTCACTAACATCTCTGAACTGATCAATCAGTGAGGGCCGGTATCTGCTCTTGATCAATCATTTCTAGTTCTGCATCATTTGTTGAGCATTTGTTTTACCAGCTGTTATCTTTAAGCAAGGTAGAGCCAAACTGGGTGAATGGACATGCTCAGTTAACAGGAATTATGCAGTTATTATGCTGCATAGAGTGCTTTGTACAGTATGTGTGTTTTTCATTCATAAGCACAGCTGGCAGGCCTACATATTACTATTGATTTATTTAGGAGCTTAAATGTCAAACCATCACTCCTATTTCTGACCAAAGTTGGCATCTACTAGATAGCAAACAGCCGCACTCTAAAAATCGAAGGTTCCAGCTGTAATAATAAGGCTTTTAGTTTGTATTGGCTGAGGAGAACCTATTTAAACCTTGCTAGGAACTTGTTACTAAAAGCAACCCACTATTTTATTAACCTTACAAGAATCAATACTTAAGGAACTATTTCTTGACTATAGTAATATTTTATTCACTCCAGATTGCATAGTCCTATATTTCTGTTTTTTCGCAGTTACTTTGCAAATATTAAGTGATGTTTTATAAACTCATTTCGAGAGGAGCATGTGCAGATGTTTTGACAAGGCTAATCAATCATTCTATTATCCAATCAGCTTACAGTTTTTTCCATCTGCTTACATACAAAATCTTTTCATGTCACAAAATTTCTGAAACCTCTCACTCAAAATGCAAAACTACACACCAAATCTCCAAAACCATAAGCTATTTTTCAGCGTTGGACTCTTTTAACACTTTTTTCAAAACACTACACACAATTCTTTAACTAAAATATACAAATCTAACAGGAAGTGACTTGCTTTCCTTTTCCAAACACAACTAATCAAAATGCTACAGTTATTCACCAGGTATAGCCCTATATTCACTTTTTTTCGAAATCCCATAGAGAATTTCTTCTCAGCCTGGTGCTTTAAAGTGTATGATAGCCAACCGTTTACCCGGACATACTTTTGCTTTACATATGTTTATGGTTTTGTTGTATTATACTGTATAATGTTAAGCTTTATAAGGCTAGACACTGTACTCTGACCCCTCTCTCACCCTCCTGACAAGGGGAATAACATGAGTTAGGGTGTCTTTCTGACTTTAGAGCCCTCTTCTTGGACAGCGTGGCAAATATGCATATTCTATTCATTCAAAATAGCTATAAGTGTGAACTTGTGAATGATGATTTGAGAAATATACCAAAGAAGTATGTGCATTTCTCAAAACAATCAAAACAAGAAGTGAGAGAGAAAAAAAACCAAGGAGAAAATGTTCATGTCCGTCAAGTAAGTTACCAAAATAACCTTGGCAATTGCAATTATATTGTTGAAATACAGTATTGTAAATCAATCATTTATACTGATACTTACTTATTGATCAAAGCGAACAGAAAAACCCAAAGCATTACTTTGACTTGTATACTATCAATACAAAATGAGAAGATATTGTAAAAGTCATCCCGCAGTTGACTATGATTGGACAAATGAAAAAAAATGGGCTATTATTCATTCCTTTTGGGAGGGTTTTGAGCTGTTATTGACCTGGACCTGGCAACCCTATGCACATATCCCTATATAATACATTTTGAACAACATGACATTGATAATGTAGGAAACCGCAGTCAAATGTACATAATCAGTTACATGTACCAAAGCAATCGCTACTTGTTCAAGAGAACGAGAAACAGCTTTTATTATGTGAACAGTTAACTAGATGATGTGGTTGAACAAGCAGCTATGAAACAGAAAAATGCACTAAAGCAACTGAGAAAAACAGTAACATTTGTTTGTAAGAAGGATGCACTTTTTTTTTTTGTTCATGATTTTCAATGCCATAAACCCTGCTCCCACGGCAATCCCGTAGTGTAAACCATCCTAATCCATACCAATCCCAGTGTATCCAGAACGGATTTCACTTGGACGTCAGACACATAAATCCTGTGTTTGCGGCCTTCTGAAAAAGAATGACAGATAAATGAATGATGAAAGTGCGTGATGTTTGGACTCAGCTGTATGCCAGTGCGACCGGCTGTGTTAAAAAGGGAGACTCCAGTGGACTGTGATGCTCCGTATAGCGAGCAGCTCCTCATTAATCACCCTGTGAGAGGCAGGGAGGGGAGAACCGCATGGCTTTAGTCCTGACGTCAGCAACAGGCACCATCTGCTATAAATATCCACCATAAAAACTGTGCTCCAGTGAATCCTTAATGTTCTATTAGTGTGTTATTGTGCACTTTGGGGCGCTCAGGAAGGCACATTTGGCCGGTCGGGTGATGGGCTGCAGGTGAGAGTGTTTCCTCTTCCAGCTGAGAAGTAACTGTTTTCAACATGGCATGATGGGATAGCGGGATGTGCATGCCAAAAGCCCGCCTTTATGTCATCAGATTTCCCATAGAGTGAATTTAACCCTTCATCAGAGAGACAGCAGTCATGAATGTACAGTATTTGGTAGAATGATCAAAATATACAATTAAGAAGAAATGCATGTTGATGAGTGCCAAGTTCACAAAAAGAACAAATCAAATAAAAAAAAAGTAGTCTGGTTTTCCAATTACATTTTGGATTTTTAAATAATTTTAGTTGACAAAAATATACAAAAAGGCGGCAACACCAAAGCTCCAGAAGATAACACACACACGCACACACGCACACACACGCACGCACACTGACACACACACAAACGCACACACACGCACACACACACACAAATCCTATATACTAAACCCTGAATAAAGAAAAAAATGCTAAAAGAGAAGAAATAACAAAAATATAACAAAATATTCTCCAAAACCTTTACCCAAGTACACCTAACTAAACATTAAAGAAATGGACTGATATCAAAATCCTCATTTAATCCTCATGGAAACTTAACCTCAATACCTATATAGTGTATAGTAGAGACTGAGGGCCCTATCATACACCCGGTGCAATAAGGCGCAAGGCGTGTATGTCACGATTTGTTGCTATTTTCAGACCAGCGCAACAGTAATTTTCACGTTTTGCGCCATGTTGTTTAAATAGCAAATCCATTTGCGCCAGTTTGTGGACTCATGGGTGTGCTGGTCTATAAAGGAGGTGTGTTAAGACACATTGTTGGCGCGTTGCTATTTTGAGGAACTGAAATAACTAAAAGCTGGTCTAAAGTCCAGCACAGAGCGCGTTAGTTATGTGCCTATGCAGGTCCAAACGCTTACACATTGCTTAATACACACATGATGTACAGCAATACACAAATATGTTTACATATGAAAAAAAAAAAAAAAAGATAATGTTACAAAAATTATTATTTTCTACATAAATATAAAAACCACTGCCTCCTTGCCTCATCTCGGGGGGCTTTTTTCAGTTTATTCATGACAATTTGCATTTGTATAATGTTATTATTATTAGCAGTATTATTTAGTATATGCATATTTATATTTGTTTTAATAAAAACAAGTTTAGATTTGTCCACCTGTCGAGTTTTGGAGACGTATGCATCACCATATGGGGCATAAGAATAGGATGTGTGTTTGGATATAACTCAGTTTTTTTACCACACTTTGTTATTATGGTTCATTTATTTGTTTGCTGGAAATTAGAACTAAATTTAGAACTAGTTTTGAAACAAATCTTTGTGCTTAACAGACAAAATTAAATATGTAGGCTACTGGATGTCTTCAGTGGAGTGCGTACAACACTGTTTCCTTACTCCATGAAAGTAAAGGAGTAAAGTAAAGTGTAAAAGTAAAGTAAAGAAAAAGTAAAGAGCCAAATGGAGGAGCCTCATTCTTTATCCTCGCGCTGCAGATGGTTTGTTTAACTGTTTTCTTGCTAGTGAAGCATTCAGGTTTTCCACTTTCAAAGTCCGCCATATAAATAGCAAATGCGCCATGGCATGATGCAACTGACTCTTAAAGGGAATGGGAGATTGGTTTAATGCACATTATGAGAATAAGCACAACCCTTTTAGACCATGTGCCAATTGTGTATTTTTTAATCCTTTAAATAGCAAAAGAGGATTCGGACACGCCCTTAATGCTTTTGCGCCATACGCTTTAGACTTTGCGCCTAGATCATTAAAATAGAGCCCTGAATGTCTCAAAGCTAAAAAAATGCTGCACAACCGGACTTTTTAGATCATGATGTCTAATAGCGCATCGATGTTCAGAAATGTACGTTTTTATTTGTCTACTCATCTTACCGACATAACATAAACCGCAAGGGCACCGCAACTTTTTATAGTTAATAAATTCATATTTATTTGGAGCTTTGGTGTTGCCACCTTTTTGTATATTTTTGTGCTTATTGTTGTTTGGCTAAGCTCCCATTTTAGATTGATGTGCGTGCTTTTGTGCATTTTTTCTTAATTTTATTTGAACCTTCAATATAGGCGGCACGGTGGCTCAGTTGTTAGCACTGTTACCTCACAGCAAGAAGATGGTTCGAGTCCCGGCTGGGTCAGTTGGCGTTTCTGTGTGGAGTTTGAATGTTCTCTCTGTGTTCGCGTGGGTTTCCTCCAGGTGCTCCAGTTTTCCGCACAATTTAAAAACATGCGTGTAAGAGTGTGTGTTTGTGTGTGAATGAGTGTGCATGGGTGTTTCCTAGTACTGGGTTGCGGCTGGAAGGGCATCCGCTGCGCATATATGCCGGAATATGCCGAAATAGTTGGTGGTTCATTCTGCTGTGGCGACCTCTGAAATAGAGACTAAGCCGAAGGAAAATGAATGAATGCATGAACCTTCAACATATTTTAATTTCAATTGAATAATTTTATAATTAGTAAAATTATTAGATCATTTTAATTCAGTGTTTATTTTTTTATTCGTTTTTTTTTACTAAGGTGTGCTTTAAAATGTCATGTTTAAAAATGTTTGATTATTTAATTGACCTTATTTTTAAAGTTATTTTATTTTATTTATTTTAAAACTTTTATATTTTTGCCACATATTTAGTTTCTTGCCAAAAGACTCAAACATTATTTCTTAAAACCATTACTATCTGAATGAAATGTCCGTTATAATTCATTGATAAAATATGTATATAGTTTGAAGTGAATCAAAAATGTTTTTTAAAATGATCCTAGAACAAGAATGGGAGTTGTTCATTAGTTTTTGGACAAATTTGATGAAGGGTGATAATCCACTTCAAATGTTGACTGCTGTATATATAATATACTGTAATGTATACTATACTATATAATATAATGTATACTAGATATATAATGTTGATGTTTTTTTGTTAGTTTTTTTTCAACAATGCAATTTTGACTCAGTCCGACTTACACTCACCGTGGTACACTGTGGTCATAAAGGGATGGACATGGTTAGCAATAATACTCAGGTAGGCTGTGGCATTAACACAAAGCTCAATTGGTACCAATGGGCCCAAAGTGTGCCAAGAAAATATCCCCCACACCATTACACTACCACCACCAGCCTGAACCATTGAAAGGCAGGATGGATCCATGCTTTTATGTTGTTGATGCCAAATTCTGACCCTACCATCCGAATGTGGCAGCAGATATCGAGACTCATCCAATCTTCTATTAGCCTGTGCGAATTGTAGCCTTAGTTTCCTGTTCTTAGCTGACAGGAGTGGCACCCAGTGTGGTCTTCTGCTGCTGTGGACCATCCGTCTCAAGGTTGGACGTGTTGTGCGTTCAGAGATGCTCTTCTGCATACCTCGGTTGTAACGAGTGGTTATTTGAGTTACTGTTGCCTTGCTATCAGCTGGAACCAGTCTGGCCATTTTCCTCTGACCTCTGGCATCAACAAGGCATTTGCACCCACAGAACTGCCGCTCACTGGATATTTTCTCTTTTTCTGACCATTTTCTGTAAACCCTAGAGATGTTTGTGCGTGAAAATCCCAGTAGATCAACAGTTTCTGAAATGCTCAGACCAGCCCGTCTGGCACCAACAACCATGCCACATTCAATATCCCTTAAATCACCTTTTTTCCCCATTCTGATGCTCAATTTGAACTGCAGCAGATCGTCTTGACCATGTCTACATGCCTAAATGCATTGAGTTGCTGCCATGTGATTGGCTGATTAGAAATTTGCATTAACGAGCAGTTGGTGTACCTAACAAAGTGGCTGGTGAGTGTATAGTAACATGCAACTTGCTTACCAGAAGATTGGCAGTTATGTTCGCTTTGTTTAGAAAGAAAATGTGTGAAAATTTTGAATATTTTTTAAAAGAGTAATTATATTTTTGGTTTGTGAAGAGCAAAACATTCCACTGAAACATTGGAATTTTATGAGCAAGTTCTTGTGTGTTGGTACAGTATGTGTGTGCATGAGATTGATAAGCTGGTGTGTGTGGACTTAAAAGGTCAAAGAGTATGTGCACAGTCCACCACCTTCTGAGTGAGAGATTGGACAGGTCTAGTCTGATCTTATATCAAGCTGAGGTTTGTGCTCCAACACCCCCCACCCCCCAGCGTAGGACATTAAGATTGGCAGGACTGCTCTTCCATTAGTCTTATCTGAAAACTGCGTGACTAAAGAGTTGAACTGATTCAGTGTGACCCTCACAGATTGAAGTGTCAGCTGCATTTATTATTCTAATTTACTAAGAGGTGACTTTTACTCTAATACAGACAGATTCACCTTTACACAGCCTGTCGAGGAACACCACACACTCTGGACAATTCTTTTTGGCTATAAAATAGGTTCTGGGTAGCTTTTTTTTCAATTATGACATTTTTATTCATGTTTAAGTTTTTATTTTTAACAAGTTTATTCATATTCAGATTTCATTTAAAGGCTCAGATTTTTGGAGCAGATTTTTACATAAATGCTTTTTATTTTGTTTTGATTTGTGCAATTATGGTGAAAACAGTTGCCAGGGGGTTGTTATGTGGTTGCTAAAGTGTTGTGAGATTTGCTAGGTTTTTCTTACCAGGTAAATTTAAAAAGCTCACCTGCCTGATATGGATATGGAAAAATGTATTTATTTAGTGAATAAAACAAACTAGACAAAGATCTTAAAGGCTTTTGGTTTGAAGTTTTACCAGGAAAATATATAGATAGTTACATTTTAAGCATGTAAGCTACCATTACTCCTTGCACATTTTAACATTGCTAGCATGCATGTTGCTAGCATTTTTAGCATTTGATGAGGTTACTAGCTATGTTTCCATCCACCTATTTTTATGCACATTTCGGATTATATTAAAAAATGCTTGATGGAAATGCCAAGATGCACATAAATTTGAAAATACACATAAAAATCTGTTGCACATAAGTGAGGAGGATAAACTTATTCATTCATTCATTCATTTTCCTTAGGCTTAGTCTCTATTTCAGAGGTCGCCAAAGCAGAATGAACCGCCAACTATTCCAGCATATGTTTTACGCAACAGATTCCCTTTCAGCTGCAACCCAGTACTGGGAAACACCCATACACACTCATTCACACACGCACTCATATGCTACGGCCAATTTAGTTTATTCAATTCACCTATAGTGCATGTCTTTGGACTGTGGGGGGAAACCAGAGCACGCGGAGGAAACCCACGCCAACACGGGGAGACCATACAAACTCTACACAGAAATGCCAACTGGCCCAGCTGGGACTCGAACCAGCGACCTTCTTGCTGTGAGGCGACAGTGCTAACCACTTAGCCACCGTGCCGCCCCAACTTTTTATTCAAAAAGACAAAATGTGCATAAACTATGATGGAAATACTTTTACCAAATAAATTCCAGTATGCATATTAAAAAAGTGTTGTCATTTTGTTATACGAGATCATGTGATGATAAAAATGGGTGCGATGGACATCATTATTGGACAAACCAGCGGGCCAACCATCATCACAGTGGTTCTGTATTATTCATTCATTTTCCTTCTGCTTAGTCCCTTTAATCAGGGGTCGCCACAGCGGAATGAACTGCCAACTTATCCAGCATATGTTTTACACAGCGCATGCCCTTCCAGCTGAAACCCATCACTGGGAAACATCCATACACATTCAAACACTACGGCCAATTTAGTTTATTCAATTCACCTATTGTGCATGTCTTTGGACCTGTGGGGGAAACCGGAGCACCCAGAGGAAGCCCATGCGAACACAAGAACATGCAAACTCCACACAGAAATGCCAACTGACCCAGCCGAGGCTTGAACCAGCGACCTTCTTGCTTTGAGCTGACAGTGCTACCCACTGCGCCACCGCGCTGCCCCAGTATTATTATTATTATTATTATTACCTCCAAAATTATCTTGAGCATCTATGCCCCCAAAAAGTGGCTTGCACCTCCAAAAACCACTGCATATTCATTGCATGTTGGCATTGTCTTCTGAGGCGCAAATAATTTACATTACATTGAATCATTTAGCAGACGATTTTGTCCAAAGTGACTTCTAATTAAGGAGGCATACAGCGATTCAACAAGAAGAGGCAATACACACAAGAAGTGCTAATTATACAAAGGAACTGTTTGTGCTCAGAGAATTTAGTAAGGAGGGGGGAGGCTGTTTTTTTTTTTTTTTAATAAAAAAAAATTTTTAGACATTTTTTTTTTTTTTTTAGAGAGAGAGACAGGTGGTTTGTCAAGCCCACTCACATGTGAGGCACACTCAGAATTAATAATTTTATTATATAAGAAAAAGATGCTTCTCCATTTTTATTTTTGATACTTTCTTTTTGATATTTGGCGCCAGTTTATCAGCACTCAAAAAATGATGTTTGCTGTTTGTTCAAACTACTTATATAAAATAAGCTGAAACAACATAATTCTTAAGTTTTCTTGGGAGTATCATAATAATATTAATACTAAACCACTGTGATGATGGTTGGCCCGCTGGATTGTCCATTAAAGATGTCCATTGCACCAATTTTTATCATCACATAATTTCTTATAACATGACATGGTGGCTCAGTGGTTAGCACTGTCGCCTCACAGCAAGAAGGTCACTGGTTCGAGTCCCAACTATGTCAATTGGCATTTCATTGTGGAGTTTACATGTTCTCCTCGTGCTGGTGTGGGTTTCCTCCGTGTGCTCCGGTTTTCCGCACAGTCGAAAGACATGCGCTATAGGTGAATTGAATAAAACGAAAATTGGCCGTAGTGTATATGTGTGAATGAGTGTGTATGGGTGTTTACCAGTTGGGTTGCGGCTGGAAGGGCATCCCCTGCGTAAAACATATGCTGGAATAGTTGGTGGTTCATTCCGCTGTGGCAACCCCTGATAAATAAGACTAAGCTGAAGGAAAATGAATGAATGAATAATAAGTTAACTTAATTCCTTCATGTTGTCCCAACACAAATTGGTTGTGTGGAACCCAGCATTTTTACAGTGAGGAAGTGATGATTTAGTTGTCTTTGACTCATTGGATGGAAATACTGCTTTATTTGCAAATGTTTTATGCGATATTACAGTTTTGTGCATAAATTTAATTTGCATCTTTGGATGGAAACCAGCCCAGGCTCAATCTGAAAACGTACCCCTATATACATTTCTGGAGAGTGCCAAATACCTCACAGGAGGTAAGTTTTTTGCAGTTTTTGTTTTTGTAAGTCCGCCAGAGGCCGCTGTGTATGCTTTTTGATCTCAAATTTCTCTCGCAAGTGCCATTCGCGCCTGCTCTTCTCACGTAAACCCACCAGAGGCCGCTGTTTATTTTATTTTTTGGCTTTTGTTTTTGTCTTACCTGCTTTCTGGAACCATTCTTCATTTTCAGAATGAGCCTGTGTTGATGGAAACATAGCTACTGACAGATTATCTACTTATTCAAATAATGATTAATTGCAGCATTTTGACACTTTATTTTTATATATTTAACTTTATTATATTTGAAAATCGTGCATCTATGCATCTTTGATTCCTAATGACGCTATTTGGCTGAGATTCATTCTGGCTCCGTTCTCTCTTTTCTTTCCTCTGGAGTAAATGCATGCGTAACGCAGCAGGCTAAGGTTCATCTACTCTGAATGAACTCATTTACGTCTGAGGTGCGAGAAGCAGCAAGATTGTTTCAGGAGAGTGTCTGTCTCTCTTTACATCATCTGTCCCCGATGCTTCTCCTGACTTATAGATGAGTTGACCTTTGCACGCCTCCGATCTTTAGCCGGGTGCTCACAGGAGCCAACACAGGTGGACGCCCCATTCTCATCTCACCCAAATGGCCCACGCACCTCCAGTTTTCTTTCGATTATCGTTTCTCTTTTAGCAGAGCTCTCTGATAGGTCTGTAGCAGGCACAGCTCATTTTAGTGGAGAAACCTAATTTTCCAGTTGAGCGCGGCCCTGTTGAGTAGAATGAAGTGAGTGAATGAAAGCGAGATTGAAGGGGATCTTACAGGAATGCTGGGAAACGGACTGCTGCTGAACAGCATTCAGACTTGAGCAGGACAACTGCCAGTTGGGAAACACTTTAAGTCCTGCTCTGATTGGAGTATTAAAGCTCTAAAGTAAATCATGCAAGTGTTGGATTAAAGGGAAAGTTTGCGCAAAAAATAGTTTATCATCATTTTCATACACTTCAGCAATTAAGGGTTAGTTAATCTAAAAAAGAATATTCTGTTATTAATTACTTATCCTCATGTTGTTTAATCCCCTGAGACGTTTGTTCATCTTTAGAACACAATTTAAGATTTAAGATGAAATCCAAAACCTCCCTCATCCTCCATATAGACAGCAATAGTCATAAGACGTTCATGTCCAGAAAAACTACCCAAAATTATTTTCAAAGCATACCATCCTACTTCAGTGGTTCAACGGTAATGATACGAAGCTCTAAGAACACTTTTGTACAGCAAACCCCCCTTTGTAAATATGAATTTGTTTGACTATGACTTCTCTCCCTCAGGGTGCTCGTTTACTACGCCAGTATGCAAGCACCATATTTATTTTGTTTTTACAGTTTTTGTTTTGGCTAACAAAATTGTTCTTAATATTTGTTAATGTTCTTGTTATTATTCAATTAAGATGCGTACATTCAAATTTGTTGCTTTGGTAAAACTTTGGTATAATGAACAATTCTCACTATTAGCTAGTGGCTTATTTGCATCTCCAGAGAATATCTGTGGACGTTTTTTTTGCTGTTTCTGCAAAGAATTTTGTCAAAGAAAAAAAAGATATGCGTAGAGTGATTTTGAGTGTATAGTACACTGTAAAAAATATCTGTTAATTAACCATTTCCTTATTTTGTGTTTCACAAGTGTTTTCTGTTTATTTGCGGTTTTGAAATGTGTTATGGGAGCTCGATCTCTGCTCTATCAACTTTTGATGTTGAAAATTCAACTCTACAGTTTAACAAAGTGACTATTATTGACATTTTAGTAGTTTGAAATAATATAATGTATAAGAAATAATACATAGTCTGTAAAATAACAGGAAATGTACTGGCAGTTTATTATAAGGATTTTGTACCATAATATACAACACCAAACCAGACAATAAATCACTTTAAACTATTAATATGTTCATAAAAGTCATTTATTTTTAACTTTTCAAGGATAAAGGTTGTTGGAAGAAAGATTAGGATCCCATAATGCAATTCAAAAGCATTAATAAATGGGGGAAAAGAAAAAATATAAACATGAATCACAAAATATGGAAAATTGCTAAATTATGTATATTTTTTACAGTGTAGCTAAAAAAGTTTTTAATTAAATTTAAGGTTTACAATGCAAATTCAATTAGAACCAATGGTTTGGTAAACTAAGTAAGTCTCTCATATCCACTAAAAGATAAAAAAAATATTACTTTACAAAGTGTATTCAACATTTGCATATTATTCAGTGATATTACTGAAATTAATATAAAAACTGAATAAATATATATTTACACACATTTACAAAAGTAATTAAATAGACTCAATGTTGGGCTCAATAATCTTTTGAAATATGTGAATTTCTGTGGGCCTACTTATTACCTGCCTATTATTATGAAATATTGGCTATTTATTAGGACTTATAAAATACATATCCTATATGATCTACATCCCTAAACCTACCTAATAGCTAAACAACTGTAACTACTACCTTAATAAATATTAATAAGCTGCAAATTAGGAGTTTTTGAAGCAAAAGTTGTAGGTAATGGTTTATTAATAGCAAGAATTTTACCTTAAACCAAAGTGTGGCCGTTATGTTTTCTTCTTGAAGTATGAGATTTGTATCCTTATATCAACAAAAAAAAACAACTAATCATTGTGTTTATCATACAATTGTGAAAAAATACAATAAAAATATGGAATATTTTACATGAGTCTGAAAATTTTGAGGGTGTTCTGTATACAACTCGACCATTTTTTGTCAATTTACTCCAAAGACCAGGCCACTCTTGTGAATTTCAAGAGGTAAATTTCTGTAAAGAATTGAAAATATGCCCATTTTTATCAATTTACTCCAAAGGCCAGGGCACTCTTTTGAATTTCGAGAGGTAAATTTCTGTAAAGAACTGAAAATATGCCTATTTTCATCAATTTCCTCCAAAGACCAGGCCACTCTTTTGAGAGGTAAATTTCTGTAAAGAATTGAAAATATGCCCATTTTTATCAATTTCCTCCAAAGACCAGGCCACTCTTTTGAGAGGTAAATTTCTGTAAAGAGTTTAAAATATGCCCATTTTTATCAGTTTACTCCAAAGATCAGGCCACTCTTTTGAGAGGTAAATTTCTGTAAAGAATTGAAAATATGCCCATTTTTATCAATTTACTCCAAAGGCCAGGACACTCTTTTGAATTTCGAGAGGTAAATTTCTGTAAAGAACTGAAAATATGCCTATTTTCATCAAT
>CAIGQV010000641.1:5800476-5817412 GCA_903798115.1 Danio jaintianensis | reverse complement strand
TTAAGGCATTTTAGAATGACCAAAACAACATTTCAGATGTTTTACAATGTGGTCAGCCTGCTGGTTTGTCCATTTACACACATTGTTATCATCACATGATCTCTTATAACCAAATCACATTTTTTAATGCGCATACTGGAATTTGTTCGGTAAAAGTGTTTCCATCGTAGTTTATGCGCATCTTTTCTTATCGAATAAAAAGTGTATCCTACTCAGTCATGTGCATACATTTTTTATGCACATTTAAAAAATGTATGCGCATCTTAGCGTTTCCATCAACCGATTTTTTTTTTATGCGCATATCCAAAATGCGCATAAAAATAGGTGGATGGAAACGTAGCTAGTGTGGCCTTTTTTTTTTTGATGATCTAATTAGGACTGGCTTCCCAGTCAGAGGCAGCGCAGCCATTACAGTCTCCTGCAGCCCGACAGCACTTCAATCTGTTTCTCACACATGGCGTAATGAACACTGGGGCATTCAAACCCACCCGAGCGCTGCGCAGATGGGGTTTGTTTACACAATATCACAAGCTTCTTTTTATTTTATTTTTTTGTGTGTGCAACATGGAAACTAGCTTTGATGTGGTTCGAACTCAGCAGCCCGTCCGAATTTCACGTCGCTCCTATAGACTACGTGAAGCCGATTAGCAATGCCAAGTTGGAAAGAAGCGGAGATAAATATTTAGAAAGTGTAGACAGATTTGAGTCCTCTTTTGCATTGGAGCGCTCAGACTTTTTTTACACAATAACATCTCAAAATGATTGAGTCAGAATATTCATGAGCTGAATACTTTGAGCTTGTGTCTCGTCATGCCTCCGTTGACGGATTTGGGCTTGTTAATTGATCGCTTCACAGCCGGTCAATCGCGGCCCCCACACCTGATAATTAAAGCAGAGTTTGTTTCATTAGTATATTTTTCATTCATTCATTCATTTTCTTTTCGGCTTAGTCCCTTTATTAATCTGGGGTCGCCACAGCGGAATGAACCCATCCAGCATATGTTTTACGCAGCGGATGCCATTCCAGCCGCAACTCATCACTGGGAATAGTATATTTTTATTCTATTTTATTTATTCCTTTTCCATAATTGTGAGACCTTTTTGATAATTTGTCTCATTCTGTTTCAGTATTAAGAGTAGGTGTACTAAATAATTGTGATTACAATTATGACCAAAATAATCGTGATTATGATTTTACCCATAATCGAGCAGGCCTAATGTCGAGTTCAGAAAACCCTTATCAAAAAAGCGATATCAGTGGCCGTTCAGTTAACTGCAGCAATCAACTAATTGCTCATGTCCAAATGTACAAGAGACTAAAAGTAATGCAAAAGCCCTATAAGGTGAAATCGCTTGTTAAATATGTTGCTTTTTTGACTGGAGTAATTATGCTGTTAAGCAGTCCTTCAGTCAAGAGCAGTGAGTGATTTGTTCTTGTGTTTTTTGATTAATTAATAATAATAAAAACACGCAGCAGCAGGAATAAGGGGGTCGCACCGGATGCTCCACTCAGCACCGCACCACGCAGCGCCATGCATTTTAGAATTCTAAACATAGATTTCTATGATGGTACGCACACCGGCGCCGCAAGTCGGCGGCTGTCCGCGGCACCCAGCTACGACTCAGGACACTGTTCATATTTCTGCCGCACCACAGAGCGCCATCTGCATAGTTTTATTTTAAATAACATTCGAATGTGCACGTCTGGTGTGCGATATTTCCAACTGTCACATGCGCGCCGTGTCACGGTGCTGAGCGTCGCATTCGGTGTCCCCTATAGTGTTCTGCCGCTTTAAGAGCTGCGAAGTTCCGTTTATGTTTTCACTTTCACATGCTGTTTCATTCTCAACTCTTTATGTTCAGTTTTTTCTTCATAACAATCAGTGGTTAATGTGAGTAATCACTAAGTGCCACGTTTGGCAAATTTTATGCATGTATTTAAGCATTTAATCGCCCACTTTAAGATGACTAGGCCTACACGAGTGTGTGTTCTGCTCGTCTGAGGCTAAGCACACACACAGCATGCATTCTTCTTCGTGCTTTTAAAAACATGAATGATTCGAATGCACGTCAATAAATGAAACACATCCCATGCTGCAAACGTCATGTTACATTATTACAATGTGAAAATGAGCTTTGAGAGGAATGAATTCGGACTGCTGGAAAGGAGGCAGGATGCGGGAGGCATAATCATTAGAGGCCCAAATCGAAATTCAATTTCGATTAATTGCACAGCCCTACCCGACCTGTAACCTTTTTAAAACAAACACGTCTCCAAACTGATGTGCAAAAAAAAAAAAGCAAACTCTATTAAAGCAATTTATTCTCTTTATTTTCCACAAAAACGATTGCGTCAGTCAGCGATCCGGCAGTCGTTAGCTGAATACTTTGAGCTTGTGTCTCGTCATGCCTCCGTTGATGGATTTGGTCTTGTTAATTGATCGCTTCACAGCCATTCAATCGAAACCCCCACACCTGATAATTAACAAGATAATTACTTCAGTCAAAAAAGTGACATATTTAACAAGCGATTTCACCTTACAACACCAATGCGCTCCCTTGGGAGTCACCATCACTGGATGTGTCTTGTCAATTGAATACAAAACAGGGAAGGCAGATTGAATGCCTTTTGTTATTTGCCGTTTATCTTCGTGCGCTTCCCCTGCGTAGACCTCGAGTGGGCTTTTCTGATCATATTATTCCCTGCTCCTGAAGAGTCCTGCGCTCACAGGGGGTTTTGCGGGGATTAAATGTGCCGTTATGTTGAAGAGCGCAGTGCTGATTGTGAGCACGCTTGGCTCTGATGTGTCCTTCAATTTTGCTGGCAGTGAGATGGAGAGCAGGAATGAGTCTGGGTTTATCTCCCAGAGCAGGGAGCAATCCCTTCCGGGCCCACGACAAGACCCTCATTCCCTGATGCAACAAAAAAAATGGGATACAGGTGCTGACTGGCATTCATTTGGGATCATTTCCATTCACATCACAGCTTATCGCTCTGGCAACCATCAAAACGGGTTGTTGGGAGTTTTCAAACTGCCTGGAGAGGTTCAGACTGCCCTCCAGATTATATACAAGAATTGAGAAAAATAATGGCTGGGACGGATTTCTCAAAGGCATCATAAGGATACATACGTTGAAGTAATGTTGGTAATGCTTTACAGTAATGTTCTATTAGTTAATGTTGGCTGGTATATCTATGAACATGAGCAAACTATGAACAATGCATTTATTACAGTATTTGTTCATCTTTGGTAATGTTGGTTATTGAGAATAATGTTGTTCATTGTTTGTTCATGTTAACGCAGTGTGCATTAACTAATGTTAACTAGCACAACTTTGGATTTTAAAAATGCATTAGTCAACTATGATTAATACATGCTGTAAATTATAAGTAAATCCAGGCAGCAAAATAATTGTTGTGATTTCACTATGTGTAGATTTCAGCTCTGCTTTTTTGTAATATACTGTATTCACACGCACGCACGCACGCACGCACGCACGCACGCACGCACGCACGCACACGCACACAGCTCTGGGGAAAAATTACAGACCACTTCAAAGTTACTATGATTTATCTGGATATGTGGTTAATATGTGTTTGTTGTCAAATATTCATTAGCATTTTATTGATTTCAGGACTGATGAATGTCTTTAAAATGATCAAATAAGAACGTTATCATTTATTTGCTGAAAATAACAAAAGGAAAACAAAATATCCCTTACTATCGTAACAGTATGCTTAAAATTGCATGATCTGTTGACGTGACATCATCACGATCAGATGATTTCTTATTGACTGATTTCTCATGGAGGAAATTATTGTTATTATTATGTTTTTTTCTTGTTAGTTTGTTTTGTTTTTGCATGTTCAATTTGTTGTTGATAGAAATCGTGCAGCGCATTTATCTAAACAAATTACTTTTAGGGCCCTATCATACACCCGGCGCATAGGAAGTGATTTGTTGTTATTTTCATATGGGCACAGGTTTCATTTTCACGTGTTGTGCCACGTTTTTTAAATAGCAAATCCATTTGTGCCACTTTGTGGACTCATGGGTGTGCTGGTGTGTTAAGGCACATTGTTGGCGCGTTGCTATTTTGAGAAAACTGAAATAGACCTCACCATTGACCAACTAAGTGCAATGTTTTTGTAATTTAAAGAGTGCGTTAGTTATATACCTATGCGGGTCCAAAACAGGCATACACATTGCTTAATACACAGAGGAGGTCAGTCGTGGTCTGGTGGTTAGAGAGTTGGACTTGTAAGCAGAAGGTTGTGGGTTTGAATCTCAGTGCCAGCAGACAATGACTAAAGTATCCTTGAGCAAGACACCTTACCCCCGTTTGCTCTGCAGTGATAATTGACCTCTGCATAATACTTGTAAGTCGCTTTGGATAAAAGCTTCAGCCAAATGACTAAATGTAAATGTTTTATATATAAATATAAAGACCACTACCTCCATGCCTTCTTCACCTTGGGGGGCTTTGTAATCCGGCTCTGTTGTAGTCTGTTTATTCATGACAGTTTGCATTTGTATAATGTTATTATTATTACTAGTAGTATATTATTGAATGCATATTTATATTTGTTTTAATAAAAACAAGATTTGTCCACCTGTCGGGTTTTGGAGATGTCTACATGACTATATGGGGCATAAGAATAGGACGTGTCTTTTTTTTTTTTTTACCACACTTTGTTATTATTGTTCATTTATTCATTTGCTGGAAATTAGAACTGAATATAGAAATAGTTTTGAAACAAATCTTTGTGCTTCATAAACAAAATTATGAAATTAAATATGTAGGCTAATGGATGTCTTCAGTGGAGTGAGTTTCCACCGTTTCCTTACTCCACGGAAGTAAAGAAGTAAAGTAAAGAGTTAAAATAAAGTAAAGACATAGTAAAGAGGCCGAATGGAGGAGGCTCGTTCTTTATCCTCGCGCTGCAGATGGTCTGTTTAACTGTTTTCTCGCTAGTGAAGCATTCAGGTTTTCCACTTACAAAGTCAGCCATGTAAATAGCAAATGCGCCATGGCGTGACGCAACTTGACTCTTAAAGGGAATGGGAGATGAGACTCTGATTGGTTTAATGCACATTATGCTCAAAACACACCCATAACTTATTAAGAGAATAAGCACAACCATGTTAGACCATGCGCTAGGGCACAGACCGTATTTTTCCGTTCTTAAATTAGAATGCGCTTTAGACTTTGCACTTAGATCTTTTAAATAGAGCCCACAGCTTTTTTTTAAACTAACTCATCTCCAAACGGATATGCCATAAAAAAAATTATAATAAAAAAAACCCAGTAAAACTCACAGCAAACTCTGATTGAAGCAATTTATTGTATTTATTTTCCAAGCAACAACTGTTTGACAACAAGTGTCTTTTCTTTTAATTTTTGCATTGCGAAGTTCCAAATGTGAATGGCTGCAAATGTGACATTAAGCCCAACATGATTTAGTAATGTCCATCTTCTTGTTTCCCCCCCAGAGCTTTAGTTTCTGCTTTGGCTGGTTTGTATGACTTGCAGAAAAATAGCTTGTGTGGATGGAGGCCGTAGAACTGTGATGGAAAGTCGTGACCTTGGGACTTGGTGCTGTGCTTATCAAAAGGATTTATAGATGTGTTTGCCGTAATGGCATGAAGAAAATCAGCAGTTTGTACCTCAGGCGACCCAGAAGCCTCCCTGCAAAATTTGGACACTCTTTTAATACACTGCTCCTGGTTGTTGATTTCGCACGAGGCAAGTTCAGATGACCTCTGACCCCGCTGTTCATTCCCATGCAGATGCCTGTAGGGTATACTGATTAAACGCCTGTGAATCCAACTGCAAAAACACTGTTTAGGGGATAACCAGTCTTTTGTCCTGGAGCAGGCTGATCTGGCTGCGACCCAGCTCTTCAGCAGCATAAAATCAGCACAGCTGTGATGACTTTGGCCACAGATGACCCATCGTTCACAACAGGGTTCCTTGAGGGTTTGAGTCGTGGGAGCAGAATGAGGCCGGTGCTCTGTATCATTATTTGCAATCAGTTTTAATCATATCCGCATAATCATTCTCTGCAGGATTGCATTAATTGCTAATTTAGTTCATTTAAAGGTGAAGGGTTTCATTTTTTTTTAGGCTCAAAACTAGGGCTGCAGGATACTGGGAAAATATCCCATATGCAGTACTGTTGTTAAGTGTTGTGATAATGATATTTCCTATGAAATAACTAATTTGCAAACAAATTTTATCAGCAATTGAAAAAATATTTTGTTTATTTAATGATCATACAAAAATAAACAGGTTAAAGATATTTTTCTGAGCTAATTACATCTAAAACAACTACAGTGCTCAGCATATATGAGTACACACTTTACAAATCTCTCATTTAAATTAATATTTTCTGTAGGAAGCTTTACAATATTATATTTGTGCATATACATTAGATAAGTCAGTACTGAAGCCAAATCTGGAGCTTATCTAACAAAATAACTTATGGTAACGGTCCAAAATTAGTACACCCAAATGTATATGTTAGGAAAAAATATTTAATCAAAAATGTAAAAAGAGCAAAATTCAAGAGAAACAAAAAATGTTGAAATAAAATTTGGTTGAAATTATGTAGGGTTTTTGCCCCAATATTTCACATGAATTTAAATTTATTATCTTTCAATTTCTAAATATGTTCGGTGACTAAAATATTATTTTAATAAATATATCCATTTAATAAATCTGTTTTGTTTAAATGCACCAAAATATATTACCTGTATTCACTGAGAAATGGATAAAAATATTCATTTTCAAAATGGGGTGTACTCAATTATGTTGAGCACCGTATGCCAAGGTGCAAACATTTAGTCGTTAAAACACCACAAATGACTGAATTGGAGCAATGATTCTCATTGGCTGTTGTCATTTTCATCTCTTGTCTCCTGGCATTTAGTATATATTTTCAGCTCCAGGTTCAGTTAAACGCACCTACTGGAGAGGTGCGGGATGAAGATAGTAAAGGCCCCATCTGATTGGTCAGATTTAGATAAACAACTTATGCATGCAGCACACAAATGCTTGACACATACAGTTGAAGTCAGAATTATTCACCCTTCTGTGAATTGTTTTTTCTTTTTCAAATATTTCCCAAATGATGCAAGGAATTTTTCACAGTATTTCCTATAATATTTTTTCTTCTGGAGAAAGTCTTATTTGTTTTATTTCAGCTAGAATAAAAGCGTTTTTTAATTGTTTTAAAACCATTTTAAAGTCAATATTATTAGCCCCGTTAAGCAATATTTTTTTGATTGTCTACAGAACAAACCATCATTATACATTGACTTGCCTAATTACACTAACTTGCTTAATTAACCTAATTAAGCTTTTAAATAGCGTTTTAAGCTGAATACTAGTACCTTGAAAAATATCTAGTAAAATATTATGTGCTGTCATCATGGCAAAGATAAAAGAAATCAGTTATTAGAAATGAGTTATTACAACTTATGTTTACAAATGTGTTGAAAAAATCTTTATTCCGTTAAACAGAAATTGGGAAAAAATATACAGGGCGGCTAATAATTCTGACTTCAACTGTACTTAAAATTTACGTAATTTGTTGCATTTCTCTGCGATGTGGCTTTCACATATACTATTTGGCGATAACGATAACTTTTCAATATATTGTGCAGCCATACTCCAAACAGAACTGCAAACACAATGAAAGCCGATATCCTCAGGCACTCATCAAACTCTGTTCAGGACGAATTGAGCCATTTAGAAGCATTTTACTTAAGTTTTATGAAAGCCTTGAGAACATCCGTCTATCTGTCACAGTGAAGAATGGCATCTTTATTATCTCTCTCTGGCAGAGACCTTTAGTTGGAAATGCCACTCAGTTATGAGGAGATCTGAGGTGTTTAACTCTGATGCTAGGAGAGCTTTCTTCTAAAGCTGATATTCTCTGTGCTAGTTGTTGAGCAGCAAAACACAGAGGATTAGTATGGCTTTGAAAAAGCAGTTATGGAGTGTATTTTTATGATTTCTATCTTATCTTACAGCATAAAGTATGTAAGATTCAGTAGCTACTATAGGGAAACAGTGAAGAATATCCAAGTGCAGTAAACTAAAACCATCTGTGCTACAAAGAAGTTTGTTTATATTTAAATGTCCTGTGAAGTGCTTTGAAATGTGAGGTTTTTTTTATTCGATGTTTGATGTAATCTCAACCGAAACATGAAGAGAGGGCGGGGCATAATGTAGCTCCTCCCCCTTCGAAAAAACAGCAAATAGCGTTTTGTTTTATCGAGAGTAGAGAGTAGTGAGAGTAGTATCAAGTGCCTTGAAGTGGGCGGGGGATGTCAGATACTAGAGAGAGTTGCAACCCCCAACATCCTCGGAAGTGGTTATAAATATACAACAATAGGCCTATATAAACACGAGCCTTTTGACAACACAAAAAAGTGCTAACAGTTTAACAACCATATAATTTTTATAGTCATTTATTAATTTGTTTAATTGAATATTAACCTCACCTAATGAGACTGGTTGGCACAACGTTTTCAGCACAAGTCTATTGTTGGTTTAATTTTGGAGACCGCCACTTGGAGATCATCCTCAATGTTCAGTTGTGGCTTGTATTTATTTTTTATGTATTTGATTGCCATAAAGGTATCAGAAAGGTTAACCTGGTGCTATAAAATCAATCTGTTGCAGCTGACGCTATTGCTGTGTTGGTTATCTAATGTAAACACAACAATCCTATAAAAAAAAAAATTGATGGCTTTTTATTTACATGTTGTGTTTTTTTATGAAACTATTGACTACTATTTTTGTTATCTTCTATGGGATATAGATAAAATATGGTAATTCTAATAATTTAATCAAATTTATTTGACTTTTGGAAAACACCAAGTGACCCCCTGTCATTGTCCCGCAACCCCTTAGGAAGTTCTGACCCCCACTTTGGGAACCACTGCCTTAGATAAGCAGAAGTTGTTAGTAGTGGTGGTCTATGAAGGAAAGTAAGGGACATGAATGTTATACCTCAGATTATACATTATGTATTAATTAAACTTTATCTTTAAGAATGTGAAATAGTTAAAAAAAATACAATAAACAAATTGTTGTTTCTCAAGTAAATTGGTCAAATTCCTGAAGGATTTTGCATATTTTAATAGAGAAATTGGTTACATTTTCAGTGTTGCAATCTTAGGGACTCTTTGTTTGCATAAAAGTGTAAAAACCTAATTAAAAATAATAACTTGTAACCATATTTCCTTCAGGGAAGTGATGCCAATAATCAGGCGATACAGAGGGATGTTTATCCAGAATGCAGATGCTTTGAAAACGTAAAATCTCTGGTGAAATGTCATGTTGTGTGGTATTAGCAAATAAATCCAGCCAGTTTTCATGTCATTTTATTTACGTGTGTGCATGTGATTTTTCTGACTAAATAAGCTGTAGTTGCTAGTGAAGGTTAGCAGAATGATCCAGTACCTATTTTCCTGGTTTATCATCACTTTACCAGGCTCTCCGCTTCGCCTTGGGAGCCTGCTGTATTATATTGCCTAAGTCTGTTAGGATGAATTCTCCCGTGGCTGCCGCTTTGTCTTAACTTCATCTTGGGGAACAGAAGGGATGGGAGGGTTTATCGTTTTACTGCAACTCATTTCAGCATAATTTAAACCATTCAGTGTATTCTGCCAGCCTTGGAAATCTTTTAGATGATCAGTGCCAGGTTTGACTTTGCTTTGGCTCTTGGAAATCAGGCAATATGACTGTTTTGAATCAAATCTGGGTGCGAGAAATAGGATGATGGAGAATTAGACAGCCATCAGTTCTGTTATTAAGATGCTATCAGTGGGACTGTTTTTAGAGCTGAAACTCATTTTAATATTCATAGTTATACAGCGGAGCTCTGATGGCCTCAGTGTGAAATAAAGTAAGATGTCTGGCTGCATGTGAATAGCTAGGAAAGTGACGTACTGTGAAACTGAGTTTACAGCATGAAAAATGTATAATCTGTGACATAATGACCTATCAAAATGATAATTGAGAGCTCTTGACCTTAACCTTTTCTCTGTTGTTATCACAGGGAAGGAGTTAAGAATGAATCTGTGCTTCTAATTGAGACTTCACTAAGCCCCACCTTAAAATGTACTTCCAATCCTATCTAAGGAACTGTTGTAATATCATCAGATCTATTACTTGTCTTCTAAATTAAGTCTGTGGAAGTCATATTTGTTTAGTCTGTGTGAAATCAAAATCTACAATGTGTATTTTCCTAGCTAACTAAAAAGAATATCTTTGTTTAGGTGAACAATTAATTTGTGAATGTTAATCTACTAAAAAATGGTTTGTTTTGGTAATCTTCAATCAAAGTTTGACCTCTTGCTTCTGTGTTTGGACTAGTGGCTCTTCTCTGTTGGCGTCAGTTTGATGCTTCAGCCACACTATTCTTAGCCACGCCCCTCTTTGCATTATTTTTCTATGAGGGAATGATGTGCAAAAGGAAAGCCCCGCCCACCTACTCAATATTCCATTTCAGTTGAAAATACATCAACATACTGAAATAAAAGTCTTAGCAACTTCCGGTTCATGCCAACTTTAAATTAATTTTATTCTAAAGTCGCCATGAAACGGAAGTTAAGTAAAGTTAAGTTTTTTCCTCTATTGTCACGTACATCAGAAATTATTTAGGGCGGTGCACGATTTTGTCTCTCATCTCCCATTCCCTTGTCCTTTGAGAAATTGGATTGTTGGAAGATGGGTGTTGCTAACAAAATGAAAAAAGATTGACGAATGGACGAAGGCAGAGCAGAAATGAATTTAAATGAATTTGTTCCAATTAGCAATTTTTTTTAAGTGAAAGTCGTGGCGTGGTCAAGTATGGTGACCCATACTCGGAATTTGTGCTCTGCATTTAACCCATCCAAGTACACACACACCATGAACACACACTGGGAGCAGTGAGAAATTAGACCCACCCTGATGGCAAAGGATTGATGACCCCGCCCTAAAGGCATTCCATGTGACCAGAAGTGAAGAAAAGTCATTTTGAGAGAGGAGAGAAGGTTATGATATTTGTTTTACAAAATGAAGTATGCAGATACATCGTTTATAACAAGCACTACTATATATTCATTCATTCATTTTGTTTTCGGCTTAGTCCCTTCTACATGATTGTTGTCCAATTATTATTCCCCTCTGATTTTGGGAATGATTTATAGTTATGGTTGGGTTTAGGGCTCGGGAATAGGTATGGATTACATTTTTCAACAAAAATTATGTTCCAGGATCAACATAGATGTTAATCCAGGATGGCATCGTACTTGGCAAAATCATGACGTGCTGTATGGGTAGCAACAGGTGCTAATCCTACATTAACACCTGTTGCTATCCTTCATTTTATCAGACCTGCTTTTGAGTTCATCAAAATTCACGTGTTTAAACATTGTAAACACTATAAAAACAAGGGAAATCAAACTACATGTCATCCTTATGGGACTCTGTCTAAAGCTGAGTCTTAGTACATTAGCAAAAGGGGGAAGAGCTACATGAAAGGTCAGATGGGCACTTCTGGAATTGCATTATGCATTATGTCGTATCCTGTCATATAAATCAATCAGACCACACTGGGCATTAATTGTGTCCCCAGTGAGTAGTTCTGGAGGTCTGGACCTTTCCTGAGAGACTCCAGATGGACCTGCCAAACGCTCTGTCAACACTGTGGCTTTCAACCTCTCGTTGCCATATCGTACCAGAGCCTCTGAGACAATTAGTGACCTGGACAGAACAGACCGTCAACCGTGTCTATCTGTCCAGCTGTTCTGCAGTCAATAGAGGCTGTATTTAGAGTTTCCCCATCCTGGCCAATTCCACAGCAGCTTCTCTGGTCTTAATTAGTGATGACGGGCAGTAAATGGTGTGTTGTCATGGCCATTAAACTTTTCACCCACTGTTAGCATCATTGGCCATGCCGCCCATGAACCACCGCTGCTTCTGTCTTCACAGCTACAGAGAAACAGGGTTTTTCCTTCCAGACCAAGCAGATTCTCGTCGCCGCCAGTTGTGGCAGTAGCTACAGGTACCTATGTAAATAGCTAAAGATTAAAATTAAAGGTGGTTTGTGAAAATTTTTGACTCTTTTAAACCATTAACATACAGTTGACATCAAAATTATTAGCTCTCCTGTGAGTTTCTTTTTCTTTTTCAAATATTTCCCAAATTATGTTTAACAGAGCAAGGAATTTTTTTTTACAGTATTTCCTATAATATTTTTTCTTCTGAAAGGCTTATTTGTTTTATTTCCTCTAGAATAAAAGTTTTAAATATTTTATTAATAAAAGTAATAATAATAATAATATAGTAATAATAATTTAGGGTAGGGATGCTCCGATCAGGATTTTTGGAGCTGATACCGAGTACCGATTCCTCATCATGGTGATCAGACGATACAGAGTAGCGATTCTGATGCTTCAAGCTTTATATATCTTTAAAATTGCATAAAGCACATTTTCCCTCCAAGTATGATACTTAAGTGGAGATCTCTCCTTTCCTAAAGGATTAAATAAAGGATGTTGCATATAATCCTTTAAACACGTTTCTTATAGCCATTTAGTGTGGACACGTCATGGTCAGAAGCAGCTTCACAGAAAATAATAGATTAAACAGATTTTTTAAAAATGGTAAGAAAAATGACTAACAAAGCAATTTGGAAACATTGCAAATGATGGAAGAAGAATTCAACAAAAAAGTTTGGAGTGCATATTTGATGCATAAGAAGGTAAAGTGCATCTTCCTCTGCTTGTAAACCCATAAACGAACACTTGCGATCGAGTCATAAAATGTGATTACCGGCCGATGCCGATCGATCAGAGCATCCCTAATTTAGGGGGATAATAATTCTGACTTCAACTGTATGTTTGCAGATATTTAAGAAAGATGCTAGGTGAACTTATTGTTTATCTGAAAAACAATGCTAAAGTTATTCTTCTTTGAAATTGTGCGTTTTGTGTCTTTGTTTTAACCTCTATAACCAGCCCACTGCCTGTTTACCCTATTATAATTCAGCACCCGGGTTGCCTTGGTGGAAAACACAGCTATTTCATTACAGTTTTGGAGGCTTCCTCAATGTATTTGGGCTTGGCTGAAAATGTGATCTCCGGGAGACAGAATCAGCCTCTGAAATGAGATGCAGATTTATCGTTATACAGATTCACTTGTTGGTTTTCAATTAACAAATAATACAAATATTATAAACATGGGATTGCGATTTGCCAGCTGGTGAGTCAAATTTCAGCACAACACCAATAGTCTTTCGTTTCAAGGAGAGTCTCACAAGCTGCAGCACACACTCAAGCATATCTCTTGACATGCGAAAGTGTTCTTTCCACTTCATCACAGTTGTTCATCATTTTTCTATGCATCCACAGAATATTGCCCATGTTTGTCGCATGGGCCTCTGTGTACACTAAAAAAATAAAACAAAATCTGTAAAATGTACAGTGAAAAAACGGCAGCTGTGGTTGCCAGAAATTTACCATTAAAGAAACTTTAAAAGAATTTTCTAAATTTTACAGTAAACTACCATATTTCATCCATTTATAGTATTATACACCAGTGTTTTGAAGTACATAAATCTACACATCATACGTTTATTTATTGAAAAGAATCACAGTAATATCAACAAAAAGGCATACAAAGTAAAGTGTATTGCACGGAATTCTGGGAAAGTTAATTTATGGTTATTAAAGGTCCCATGAAATTAAACTAAAGTTTTTTTAGATGTTAGTATCATTAGTTTTTATGATATCTATAAGCTAATGCGCTCCAAAACAGTGACAACATTTACGTTTAGAAGATATAAAACTGATATAAACATGTAAAGCTTGTAGTTTGTCACTTACGCCTAAATGGATCAACACATGTCTACACTATGTCCCACCCTCTCTTTATGTTTCGGTTGAGAATACGTCATTTATCAAATTCAAAATGAGCATTTCAAAGCACTTCACGGGACCTTTAACCATATACTGTATATTAAGGAAACTGTATATTAAGGAATACTGTTGTATTTTTACAGTTTTTTAACCAATGAAATGAAGCCATATGTGTAAACATTACTGCTTTTTTTAGCTGCAGGTAGCATCTCTGCCTTAGGATAGTAGCAAAAACATGTTTCTCCTATAGTTCAGTGTTTTGGTTTATCTCTGGGACAAAAGAAGCAGCATGAATCCGAAAGTTTGAAATTAAAATGAAACCATCAACAAATCCAATCGCAGGTGTTAAGAGATGATTTCAGAATTTACCATTTGTTTTGATATGGATGTGTGAATCAGAAGGAGCTTTATTCGCCAAGTGTGAGCAAACACACAAGGAATTTTTTGAGGGTTACAGGAGCTCAGGGTACATATACAATATCAACACAAGAGAACAGAAAGGACATTAAAATAAGTGGTATATAAAAGTAAATGAAAATAAAAACATATACATACATCTAGATGATTTATGTGAAATATGTAAACTGTTTTAACTGTATAAATAATAAGTAAAAATATGTATTTACAAATAAATGGCTGTTAGGATACAGGATCCATAGACACAATAATGGTACTGAGTGGTGCTTTTCTTGAAAAAAATTACAGAGCATCATTGTCTGTGTGGACAGTGCATTTTTGAATATACTGGTAGAGTCTTTCTGGTAATTTTAAGGATGTTTACTGCGATTACTGTGTGAAATGGAACATTTTCAGAATTCGTTAAACAGAAAGTTAGAAATCATTTGTGACCTTAGAAAATATTGTGACTTTAATCAATGTAATGATTGTTATTAGAAGGTTGCTGGTTCGAGTCCCAGCTGGGCCAGTTGGCATTTCTGTGTGGAGTTTGCATGTAATGCCCGTGTTGGCGTGGGTTTCCTCCGGGTGCTCCCCACAGCCCAAAGACATGTGCTATAGGTAAATTAGATAAGCTAAATTGGCCGTAGTGTATGAGTGTGTGTGTAAATGCGAGAGTGTATGGGTGTTTCCCAGTACTGGGTTGCGGCTGGAAGGGCATCCACTGCGTAAAACATATGCAGGAATAATTGGCTATTCATTCCGCTGTGGCGTCCCCTGATAAATAAAGGGACTAAGCCGAAGGAAAATGAATGAATGATTGCTGTATCAAAACAATAACCACTGACCCCCAGACTTTTAAACTTTATTGTATGCTCAGCTCTTTCTCTTTCGTTTACCACAAAAAGAATCATAATTTGCTTGTGATTTCCCTTCTAGTTGATGCTGTAATCTTATCATGCCCCGCTTTACTCTCAGACGTGGAAAAATCATTAAAGCCGCGTTTTTATCTCCGCTTACGCCTCAAATCTTCAACCTAAGATTACCTACAGTCATTAATCCCCAATGAAAGCAAAGACAAATGAATTTTAATGAATTGCGCTGAATAGTATTTACACAGAAGCGTTTAGCCTGATAACCGTTGGTAAATCTGGATTTTTGTGCCAGGTTTATTAGGAGGTTGAGTGCGAGCGACCAGGTCACAAAGCAAGGTTATGGATCCACACTCGAATGAAACTCTGTCCTATTTCACGTAGCAGACGGTTATATATAACACACAGTACAGTCAAGCCCAGGTCATATTTCACAACTGTCCTAGTCAACCTGAATAGCCATACAGTAGCATGTGGTACGTGCAATTAATCACAATCAGATTATTCACCATTGCATCATTCAGAAACATGTGGATGCGCTCTTGTGTGTATCAGTGACCTTCGTGTTGTCAGCAGACAGTGAAATGTGAAGGAGGTTCAGGATAAATGGGATTGTTAGGGCTGAGTGACAGTTCAGTGTCAGCTAAATCTTTACCAATTATCAATCTAACGTCTCCACTGAAGTGTTACTGAGCAAAATAGGAGCTGAATATTTAATGAATTTCTCTCCCCTCCACCCAACCCCATCTATCAATCTATTTCTTTCCATCTGCCCTGTGTCTGTTTAGTTTAGGAAGGCAATTAAAGTTAGCACATGACCTGTAACCTGAAGCTTTGACTGACCTTCATACCAGCAAGAAATGTTTGTGAGAGATTGTGTCCCGGTAAACAAGCTGCACTTTTCTTTCAGAGCTGCCAGTGCATTGTGTACGCCTGTGGCAGCGTGGATAAATGCCGTTTCGTGAAGAGACTCCAAGTTGCAAACACGATTTTCATTATGCCACAGATGGTCACTTCAAATCCAGCTCCAGTCGGCCATTTTTGGAGTGCCAGAGTTAGAAATATTTTTTTTTCATCACAGCTGTTTGCAGATTTCATCACTCACTTGCATATAATAAGCCCTGAGTTCAAATGCTTTGAAAATACAAATTGTATACACTATTGGGATTGGGACAAGTAGTATTGTTTTGAGAAAGCTGTCTGATAGAAGAAGCTTAGCATTAGCATTAGAGTTAGACCCAGGAATTTGATTTGCTTGTGTTTTCAGTCTTTTATGTAGACGTGACTGCATTTGATTCAACATTTAGTTGATTTTGATTCATTTGGGAAGATTTTCGGATTTGATTTAGATTCAGATTCATAAAGCTTTTGACTCAGTTCACTCACAATTTGTTTTGGTCTCATTTAGATCTAATTGTATTTTGACTTGATTTGATTATGCATTTGATATAATCAGTATTATGATTAATTTGTGTATATTTCCATATTTTTTGACAATTTTGATTCATGGGGCCTTTATTTGATTCGGTGTGTTTTGGCTTCTTGTTTTTGTTTTTTATTCGATAGTAGTTTGTTTCTGATTAATTTGGGTGCATTTCCAGATTTAGTTTGATCTGATTTCGATTCATGACTGACACAGTTCAATACTATCTGATTGGTTTGGTTTAGTTTGATTTTCTTTCATTTAGGTACATTTCCAGATTTGATTTGATTCAGATTCATAAAAGTTTTGACTCAGTTCACAAA
>CAIGQV010000641.1:5773544-5799286 GCA_903798115.1 Danio jaintianensis | reverse complement strand
AAAAAAAAAAAAAATTCAGGTTTGAATTTTAGACATCAAGGTCATTCTTACAGGAGGAGTTTGTTGTTTCTTTTCTTTTACAGTCTTCATTTTTCCTTTACAGTGTTTTAGGGAGTGTTCACATCTGGCAGTTTTGGTTTGGTAAAAAAAAAAAGTAATCGCTCTGTTAGTGCAGTTAATTTGAAAAGATGAGTCTTGTTTTGACCCCCTCATCTGAACACACTGTTTGAACAGATACAGTGGGTTGTAAACTCAGAAATAAACACCCACTTGTCAGTTGAATAAAAATTCCTATCAAAAGTTGGAAAAAAATAGCTGCAAACTTCTGCATTTATGTTTGACAGCCTACAGACACTGCTTTAGGCTACAACTGCTTAAATACTCAAATTATATAAATCAAATGAATAGTTTTAACAAATCAACAGTTACGTTATAAAAACAGTTATTCATATTTCGCGACAGCGTCTTTCTAATGTGCTGATTAAATTAGTGCATTTTTGTTTTTAAAAAATGAAAATGCTCCTCATCCAGACTGTTTTTTTAAATAGCATATATTTTTGTTTGGTTTCTGTGTAAATCAATGATCGGTCTGTGTAAGAAATTGATTATTTACTGTATTAGCTTTCATTCACAGCCTGGTCAATCAGATCTTAGGGCATGTGTGACTGTAGTCCAATTGTAGTCTGGTTGCCTTAATGATGTTTGCGCGAGAGCACACGCTTGGACGGGAGGTCAGGTGACACATTTTGTTGATAGATGTTGGAGATTGGGTCACCATCCCTAGTGCCTTTGTAATCAAAGCAACAGGACTACAATCGGACTACAGTTGCACATGCGCCAAAAGGGTTAGAGTTAGGGCTAACCCTAACTGATTGACCAAGCTGTGGATTAAAGCTAATAATATTGTAAATAATGTTCAATTTCTTACACAGACCAATCATTTCGCTTCACAAGACCTCAGTAGCCGCGTTTCCACTGTCGTGCCTAAAGCGAGCATGCCAGGGCAAGCCAGGGCCAGTCGCGATTCCAAAAAAATGTATGCTTTAGGTCTCTCCGGAGCATTTGGGCTGAATGTTGACGGCGTCTACTGAAACGAGGATGTTATAAAATAGGCTACGTTTTATATCAAGTTATTACCGGACAATTTCTGTGGTTTTATATTATGGAGGGTGTGCTGGGTCATCCCTCCGTTGTACTCGATGTATGATGCCAACAATCGGTCGGTGAGTAAACAAATATAATGATTGAAAATACATAGGCCTATGCATATAGACATATAATGTAATGCTGTACAGTAACGTGTCATTTGTTTGTTTCAGTTGTCTTCATTTTAATCCTTTCGTGATGATGCGATGGTGTGCTTTATCTGCCTGATTCCCGCTGAACTGGGCGGGTTGTGTGACGTTTGATTTGGGGGACATTCTGGGGCTGGGGTTTACATGCCGTGCTGCGAGCTACTAGCCCGATAGTGGGAACGCGACATGATTTCAGCCTCACTGCTCAAGCTCCCGGGCTATTGGTACGGCCCGGCCCGGCCCGGCCCGATAAAAGCCCTGGCTCGCACTGGCCCGACAGTGGAAATGCTGCTATTGTGTGATCTGTAGCCATGAGTCTTGTTTGAGTATTTTTAATTTAAAAAACCTATCACCATTCACTTCAGTAACCATTCAAATTTTGGGTGAACTATCCTTTTAAACTTTTTTAGACTAACAAGAAAGTTTTGAGCTCTAAAGATGTTTTTGTAGTATAATGACCTCCTGTGTGTTGATTAATTTCCTATTTAAGTGCAGTAGATGTTATTTTTCCATTGTCTCTAGTGGATAATTAAATCGAATACGAATCCTCTGATAATTCCACTTCATATGGCTCTGCATGATATGATGAGTCTTTATTAGTGGATGTGCCAGGAGTTTGTTTGTTCATAATCCTAAATGATTAATCCAAGCAGATGCGAGTTCCTTCGGTTTTCTGGTTCGCGCATCTGTCAAACTGTAGTTGGCCATAGCTACTGGAGCCACAGACATCATTTCAATCCTGTAGTGCACGAGTAATTTTGCCAGAATCCAATTAGAGAGCCGTTAAAGGGGATTACGGCGCACTTAGTCCTGCTCTCCTCAACCTGATTAAAGGGTTTATAGAGCTTTTGCAGTATTGTGCTTCACTGACAGGTTTAAACCCGATGAGCTGAGGAAGATCGCTCCAGCATTGCTTTTCTGGTTCTCTGTGCTGTGGTTTTGGAAAGGCTTAACACAGTGAACCTGTTGCTGACAGGTTCAGATCAATCTCTGGTCTGCTGAGCACAGATTTATCTATTAAAGCGCTGAGATTAGAAAGGTGTGTATGTGTGTTTCCTGAAACTAAGCCTGTTATTCAGACCATTAGGATTGCATTGTGATATTATTTTGATCCTGTTTTCAGAATAATCTCAGCGAAATGTTATTTTCATTACTGCTGAAAATCATCTATATTGTTTAAACTGTAAAGCAAGCAAGTATAAAAGAATATACACCATATATATATTTTTTTATACAACAGCTCTGTCTGGTTCTTGAATCTGATTGGTTGATAGCCGTGCAATATTCTGCCAGTAACAGCACTCGTACCGCCTCTTCACCCTTCACCCCTGTGTATTACTCCACCCACATACAACAACAAGCAGAGGACACTCTACAGTTTGACAAATATTGCTGCTGTTGGACAACATAATTTTGAGGCTTTTTTTAGTCGAAAATGTAGTTGTTTAGATTGCAACTATGCAGTTTATTTATAAGGATAGTGCCTATTTTTAAATACTTATAATTTCTAAGAGACAGCGCGTCGGCGGCCATTAGCCTGTCTTTGAGCAAAGACGGTAACAATGTTCATCCACAAGATGGCGACAGAGACCGCATAATAAACCCTAAGAGAAAACAGCGTAATTTCTAACTACAGCTGATCAAATCATTATTAAACAGGTAAAAGACTTTCTAGGTCGATCTCTCTCTTTTGTATGTTGTAGTGCTGTATTTGTAATATTGTGATCTCTCGATTACAACAGCGAAATACTGGGAAATCTCTGTAGATTGATGGCATGTCATGCCGTTCAGCCTTATAATCTTAAAATGTGAGCAAAATCACCAGTTTTGTCATCACTTTAGACATTACACTAGAGAATCATTCAAATACTAGCTCTAAAGGGACGTTGGTGAATTAGTAAGGGCTTCTGCTGTTCTGACATCAGCTGCAGATATGAATGGCGGAAGAAAGTAGTTCCTCTTACAAAAGGGTTTTGAGACTCCGTGTTTGATTTTCTTTTTTATACACACGATTATGCCATCGAACTGTTGTATAAACGCAATATCACACTCGTAGCAGTGCAATGTGGCTGTATATCGTCACTGGTGGGACACACGCCTCCCACCAGTGCCGATATACAGCCAAATCGCACTGCTACTTGTGTGATATTGCTCATATATACACCGTTTTAAACTAAACTACAAAATGAGATTTTGAAATGTACAATGTGCTTAATGGTCAATTAAATGTCAGTGACATGTTACCTGATTGTATTTCCTTATTTAACAGAGTGGAGGAGCTATGACGTCAATTTGTATGCAAAAACCTGGAAGCGAGTTAGCATTTTAGCAGTTCCGGTTCCCTCGTCCCAAAGTCAATGTGTTTTTTGAATGGGATTTCGGTTAAATCGCTTAAATAAGGTCCATGGCTACCACAAACTCAAGATACTTACATGTTTTATTCTACGACATAAAACACATCAGTTACATCCCATTCTTGATTTTTTAAAAAGACGGTTGTTATCAAGTTGCTAAATGGTTCTACAGGCGGTGTCGGAGACATTATACGTCATCGAGCTGTACTGGTCTTGCGTTGGGCATTTGAATTTGTCTGTTATTTAAGTATTTTCATAAATAGTGTTTTATAGTTCACTTGTCCCTCATGCCTCTGTCGTCTATCACTAAGGTAAGTGGGCTGTATGCATGCGCACGATATACTTATTTAAATATGTCATATGATGATAATAATATGTAGGCACATTTATAAAACATACAGTACATGTTTTAAAACTTTTACAACAACTGTAAAGCAAAACAAATGTATTTCCCACAGAAAAACTATCCAAAAGGCACGTAGGTCTATATATCCGTATTTGTATTTGTTTATAATATATAGCGTGGATTATAATACAATAAATCGAGAGAGTAAATCTTTGTCAAAATTGTCGTTAGCAGGGTGGTGCTGACGTAACAGGCGAGCACCCCGAAGGCACTGTAGTCCGTTTATAGCCTAATGTTAGCTTTTCAGTTCTTGCTTTTTTGCATTTAAGATCCAAAAGTGATCAAATTAATATTTTCGTGTGAGGATTATCTGGTTGGAAAAAATGTGTAAATGAAATGAACAGTGTTTGAACACAGAGCTTATTATTTGGAATATTCAAAAAAACCTATGGGAAGTCCTATGGGGATTTTATCAAGGGAACCAGTTTCATGCTAGCAGCCGATTGGCCTACAGGGTGACGTCATAGTTTCTCCACTCTATACTCATCGAGATTAGGGATGGGCGATATTTTATCGTTTGCAATATACCGGTAAAAATCGCAATAACAATAAAGCCTATAATTAGTCTGTAAAAATGATTTACTATTACAGTAGTACAAGTTCGATAATTTTGCATGTTTGAGCCTGTTTACAAATACTGATTTACTGACATACATTAACTCTAAGTTCATAACTCATAACACAAGTTGAGTGCTTAAAATATTATTTTTTTGTGACTAGACATTGTTTAATAGAATGAATGAAGAAATCATGCTATTTTTAAGTTTTAAAGGCTAAGTCAATTAGCATTGCACTATAAATATGCTTATAGTGCTTATAAAATACCTAGGATAACTTAAAGAACACAAATAATCCAGATATTGCCATAAGTGTTTGTTTATTCTCTTCATGTTTGATCAATTTATCCGTTTCTATCATTTTTTCACCTCATACAGCAATAGCTGACTGTAGCTGTTGTCTTCAATATATGTGAAGATATATACAGTATTATTATACAGCGATATATACAGCGTATATACATTAGTATATATACAGCGATATACAGCGGTCTCTAGTGCCCAGTATGAATGACACCGAAATAACATTTAAACGTATGCTCAAGGTCTTAAACTCAGCCCACTGTCCTGCAAAATGTATTACCTGCTAGTGAACCAAATTTATATATTTAATTCAATTACAACTAATTTATTAATTAAACTTGTTATTATGTTTTCAGTGTTTTGAGGGATATTGAGTGGTTCTCAATGACATTTGTAATATTAAATAAACCTATTAATGGATGACCATGAAAGACTGCACATATTTTTTATTTTACTGTTTAACTTTCATGTGCAAGCAAGTGTATAATAAAACAAAAACTATGTATCTATTTTTATGGACACCTACAGTACAAATGCCTATTTTACAAGAAATATGTTTTGTGAACACTTACGCTGTCTGTTGGTGCTCTTGATTTGCTGGTTTCAAACCTCTGAATTAATATTTTTTGGTGCAAACATGCATTCACAATGGTATTAGACCCATGGGGGTGGTCAAATGTATATTGAAGTTATCTATTATTTTAATTATTAATATTATTTAAGATACAGATCAGAGCAAACTATTTCTTAACTATTAAAGGGCAGACCCCCCAGACTTCTTCCCATCAGAAAATCCAAAAGCAAATAAACTGTGTTGGCTTGTGGGATCTGAGACCAATCAATCATGTTTAAATATCTTAAGAATTATTATTAGTTTATTTGGTTTCAATTTGAGCCTCAGAGGTTGAGTCATTATCACCAGAGAACATGATGTCATTGTTTCTTCTAGTTTTGGCTCCGTTCAGTATTTGTCCCAGTGTGCCTCCGCTTGTGAGTCGGAATTAAAGTACTAATGGGAAATCGGGGTGCTGACCTGTCTTCCTTTCGGAAACCACATCCGGATGGAGATTTAGCCACTGATTGTTTAGGACCTGATTACCAGCGTATCCTTGTGGTCCAGTCCCCCACTATGCGGCAGGAAGGCATTTGGACCCCCCGTTGAAGCCACATATGTTTCAGGCTACATGTGCCAGTCAAATGACGCAACTAAAAATCCCCACAGCAAACTCAGCGGTGCCGGAACTTGCCGGAAGCACGTGGTGTTCAGCGTTTCTGACTTTGAGCTCAAGGGCTCTATCAAGGTCACAGTAAACAGTCCACTCAGCACAAACACATTCATTCAGCAGCCGGAGAAAAACACGCACGACAACACACAGTCCCGTAAAAACCCTATTACTGTATATCAACACGCTCATGCTTTCTGCTGGATCACACAGATATGCTGTTGTTGCACAGCCCTGCTCTCTGAGAAAAAACATGCACGGGAGAGTTTTCTACAGCAAAGCACGTTTTCATTTGTGTTTTTTTGTATTTTTTTAAAATCAAACAGGGATGCTTGTGCTTATTTATAATAAAAAGAATCAATGTTAAATCGATATTTTGTCAAAAACTATATAGATATATATAATATATATATATATTTTTTTTTAATTATTATTATTATTTTTTTTTGTCTAACAGATACATTTTATAATATTTGTCCATTTCATCAAAGAAAATTTATGTATTTTTCATTTATTTTGTACAATTATTTATTGTTCTGTTTATATTTGATCAGAATTTTTTGTATTATATTTATTTAGCGTTCCTTTCTTTTCACTTTGTCACTTCATTATGTCAAACAGAATGTGTGTGTATATATATATATATATATTTTTTTTTTTCTTCCATTTTTTTTTTCAAGCCAAAATATTTTCAATCTACTAATATAACGTTTTTTCTATTTGGTCAAGCATAAGTATTTTTATCTCGTTTATATATTTTTTTGTGTGTTTTTTTTTTTTAAATGTCTTAATATATTGTTCTTCCAGTTTGTCATGCCAATCTATTTTTATTTTAGCTGTGTATAATTTTCTAACACAGAATACGTAGCCCCGTATACATTTCTGGAGAGAGCGAATTATGTAGCCTGAGCTACGTATGGCTGCATTTCGTCTTTAAAACGAACGCTACAGGGCGGTATGACCCCGCCGATGGCTTCTGTTTTTTTTCGTGCTACCAGCTGACCGCTTACCTCCATGTGGATGGCTTTTCCACTGTTACCAGTTTGTCCAGTGGCTCGCCACGTACGTAGGTCTTCTGAAAACACTTTCGTTTGGGTTTAGGGGAGGAGGAAGGGTGGGTCAGTCGATCAGTCAGTCAGTCAGTCAGTCAGTCAGTCGACATTTCTGGAGATCGCGAATTATGTAGCCAGAGGTACATATGGCTGCATTTAGTCTTTAAAACGAACTCTATGGGGCGGTATGATGCCGTTCCTTTTCACGCATACCAGCTGACCGCTTACCTCCGTATGGACGGCTTTCCCGCTGTTACCAGTTTGTCCAGTAGCTCGCCACGTACGTCGGCAGACTTGAGACGCAGAGAGGAAATGACCACGACGACAGGGTTAGAGTCCGGTGAACAACGGTAAGACAAGCAGGTAAGAAAAAAACAGAAGCCAAAAAATAAAATAAATAAGTAAATAATAGGGTGAGAATGTGGTAAAATCTGAAAACGTGGTAAAAATCAGGCGAGGGCTTTCCTTTTTCTGGATTGCTTTTGAAAACTGTCGGTTGGGTTTAGGGAAGGGGATGGGCGGGTCAGTCGGTGCTTTTGAAAACACTATTGGTTGGGTTTAGGGAAGGAGGAGGGTGGGTCAGTCAAACGGTCAGTCAGTCCGTCAGTCAGTCAGTCAACAGCGGTCTCTGGTGGATTTACGCGAGAGCAGCAGGTGCGAATGGCACTCGCGAGACAAATTTGAGATCTGAAATAGCGTACACAGCAGCCTCTAGTGGATTTGTGAAAATAAAATCTGTTTGGCGCTCTCCAGAAATGTATATAGCAGTACGTTTTCAGAATGAGCCTGGGTTGATAGTTTTGCAGCAGAAGCCCATTCTGTCAAACTAACCAAGCAGAGATTGTGCTTAGTTTAGGAAACGTCTGCCAGTGCAATGAAAGACTAAATCTAGAAGTGGGTAAAGTGTGCTAAAGGCTCATATCTTGACCTTAAAACAAACATCCACTGACCTTCTATGAGACAGAGATTGAGTTTTTTTCTTTTTTGATAAACAGTTAGTGTGAGTTAATGCATTAATGGAGAAAGGCAAAGGTAGTAAACGAGATTAAAGGTGACCCTGAAGTTTCTGAAAAAGGCAGGTGAGGAAGGACGTTCCTGTGTGTCTCCAGAGGTCTGTGTTTTAATAGCATTTCTCTGTTTACGATGTATCAGAGTCCATTGAGAGATTCGAGCCTCTGCATTTTCCCCGTCCTGCACTGTGAAGATCTGAGGGTGACAAAAGCTCAGTTGAACAATTGAGCAGCACCACACACTATACATAGCATAGAAATACATAGCAGACAAGAATATTATTGTCATATAAATAGGAATATACACACATATATGAAGTTAATTTATATAAATGAAATATTTTATGATGTATTATATAAATATATTATGAAAATAATATACATAAATGACAAAAATAATACAGATTGTATTATTATTTTTAGTTTTATAGAAAAAGCTATATTATTATGGATTATAGATACCATTTTGTCAGTGTTATTGAGTGTATATATGTATTGCCTTTTTAAAAATAGGAATAACTACATTATCCTTATATAAACTTTTTTTTATTTGTATAAATGTTATAGTTTTTAATTTGATTTGATATAATTTGATTATGCATTGATTGGATTATGATTATTCCTTTGTGGGAAATCATCACAAAATTTTAGGCATTCTTGCAGGCATTTGCAGGCATTTGGCAAAAAAAATTGTATGAAAATATTTAAATAATGACTCGAAGCTTTTGAATGGTATAGTGTATAATATTACCAAAGCTTTTTGTTTTGCACTGAAAAAAAAAAAACAATTAGTTACTTTACTTTTAAAAAAGTGAGTAAACCCTTTGCCTTAAAAGCAACAAGTTGATTTTACTTAAAGTCAGTAAATACATTGACTTAACTGTTATAGTTATGCACATCTGTAACTGTAGGACGCTGGACAACGGAGTTGGGGATCCACGTGCAGTTTTATTAATAAGTAGTCAGGCAGGCAATGGTCAAACACTGGAGCAAACGAGTACACACAAGGAAATCCAGAAGCGTAGTTAGGTAACAGGCAAATGGTCAATGCAGGCGGCAGACAACATAAACAAGAGAACAAGGCAAGGGTCAAACACGGAGAGACTAAACCAGGAAAATGCTTCATAACGTTACAGGGTTACACCAACAAGATTCAGCAATGTGTGTGACAAATTAAGCAGTCTATATAGTCTGAGTAATCAGTCCTTAAGCAGCTCCCAGCTGTGTGTGTGTAATCAACAGAGAACCGGAACAGGTGTGTGTGTGTAAGGTGCATGACAGGATTTGTAGTTTATATAGTGACAGGGTTGTAGTCCGGGTGAAAGTGAATGTTCACCAGAAATCTGCAAGCCTGGATCGCTGGTGATCGTGACAAGATAGTTTGTTTACTTAATAATTATAAGGCAATGAGTTTACTCTCTTTTTTAAGTAAAGTCAGCTAATTGCTTTTTACAATGTAGCTAAATGTTAGTCTTTGGATCTTCAAAGAATCTAATAATGCTGAATAAATGACTCAACTGTTATTAAACATTGACAATAGTACTACTACTACTACTAATAATAATAATATTTAGCATTTCATGAACAGAAAATCAGCATATAAGAATAATTTCCAAAGAAACATGTTACTGGAAATCAAAGCAATAAATTGCATTTTAAAATATATTCAAACAGAAAACTGTTTTTTTTTTTTTTTTTCATCCATTCATTCATTTTCTTATTAGCTTAGTCCCTTTATTAATCAGGGGTCGCCACAGCGGAATGAACCGCCAACTTATCCAGCATATGTTTTACGCAGCGGATGCCCTTCCAGCTGCAACCCATCACTGGGAAACATCCATACACACTCATTCACACACATACACTACGGACAATTTAGCTTACCCAATTCACCTGTACCGCATGTCTTTGTACTGTGGGGGAAACTGGAGCACCCGGAGGAAACCCATGCGAACACGGGGAGAACATGCAAACTCCACACAGAAATGCCAACTGACCCAGCCGAGGCTCGAACCAGCGACCTTCTTGCTGTGAGGCGATCGTGCTACCCACTGCGCCACCGTGATGCCCCTTTTTTTATTTTATATTTTAATATTATATTTTAATATTTTTGCTGTTCAAATAAATCTGGATCAAATAAATACAATCTTGATGAGCAGACGAAACTTCTTTAAAAAACAAACAGCCCCCCCCCACCCCAATAAATCATACTGTTCTAAAACATTTGACCGGTAGTGTGTGTGTGCTTGTGTGTAATCATATCGTTGATCATCACTGCGCTCATAAAAATGCACGAAATTTAACAAAAAGCATAAATATGAGGCTCCATACTGTAGCTGTACAGTAGGTTGAAGCTAGATGAGCTGTTGCTGTGTTTCTTCTCGAGATTTGAGTCTTAACCCTTAGGCTGGAGTTGATCTGCTCTACAGAAGTCAAACATTCAGGATGAGTCATCAGCACACAAGCTCATTAGGACTCCATAATGAACAGGAAGTGTGATATATCACTGCTGCTCTGGTTATACAGACAGTATATGACAGACAATACATGACAGTGAAGGAGCATCGCATTGAGATGTATTTACATGGAACACTCGCCTACGGTCACACACACACACACACACACACACACACACACACACACACACACACATATATATATTCTGTTCAAATATGTGCTAATGCAGATAGGAATGCTTGGCCAACACACTGCATTTGCATGTTTAACAATAATATACAGTTGAAGTCTGAATTATTAGCCCCCCTTTATATTTTTTCCCCAATTTATGTTTAACGGAAAGAAGATTTTTTTTCAGCACGTTTCTAAACATAACAGTTTTAATAACTCATTTCTAATAACTGATTTCTTCTATCTTTGCCATGATGACAGTAATATTTTACTAGATATTTTTCAAGATACTAGTATTCAGCTTAAAGTGACATTTAAAGGCTTAATTAGGTTAATTAGGCAAGTTAGGCTTATGAGGCAAATAATTGTATAGCAATGGATTGTTTTGTAGACGACTGGAAAAAATATTGCTTAAGGGGGCTAATAATATTGACCTTAAAATGGTTTTAAAAATTAAAAACTACTTTTATTCTAGCCGAAATAAAACAAATAAGACTTTCTCCAGAAGAAAAAATATTATAGGAAATACTGTGAAACATTTCTTGCTCTGTTAAACATCATTTGGGAAATATTTGAAGAAAACTTCAACTATGTATATATTTTTTTCTTTTTTATTTATTTTATTTTTTTATACATAGCGCCTTTAAAACTTAATTCTCAAAGAGCAGAAAAACAGTTATCCAGAGGTTATACAAAATTAAATAATAATAAAACAAGTCAGAAACATTGTAAATATCAAAGACAGATCACACACACAAATAAACAAGCACACACACGCACACACACACACACACACGCACACACACCTCACAAATAGGCAAGTCCTAAAAAGTGAGTCTTTAGGGATACTTGACATGTTCTTGGCAAGGTGTGCTTGTTTTCATGTTCAATACTGTTTGTAGATTTATTATGTTATAATAACAATACTACTACTATTACTACTAATAATAATAATAATAAGAAGAAGAAGAAGAAGAATAAAAAAGCAATAAAAGGCAAGGCAAGTTTATTTATATAGCACATTTCATACACAATGGTAATTTAAAGTGCTTTACATAAACAGGAATAAAAGAAACAAGAAAATAAAAACAACAAAGAATTAAAAATGATTAAAAACAGATTAAAATGTGTTAAAACAGGTTTTAAAGGATTGAAAAAGAAAAGAAAGACATAATAGTGTGATCTGTTGGACGTAGCACTGTGCTCATTTGGTAAAGGCACAGCTAAACAGATGTGTTTTAAGTCTTGATTTGAATGTGCCTAATGTTGGAGCACATCTAATCATTTCTGGAAGCTGATTCCATCAGCGGGGGGCAGAGTGGCCAAAGGTGGATTCACCCTGCTTTGACTGCACTCTTGGAATTTCTAGTTTACTTGATCCTAATGATCTGAGTGATCTGTAAGGTTTGTATTCAGTTAACATATCTGTAAAGTATTGAGGTCCTAGGCCATTAAGTGATTTATAGACAAGTAATAATACTTTAAAATCTATTGGGAGCCAGTGCAAAGACCTGAGGACCTGAGTGATGTGCTCTGATTTTCTGGTTCTGGTCAGAATCCTGGCAGCAGCGTTCTGGATGAGCTGCAACTGCCTGACTATCTTTTTGTTAATACATTTTTCTTGAACGTGACTGAAGTAACCATGCTAAAAATGCAGGTGTATAATTGCAGGAATAAATTACATTTTAAAATACACTCACCGGCCACTTTATTAGGTACACCTTACAAGTACCGGGTTGATCTCCTTTTGCCTTCAGAACTGTCTTAATCCATGATGCGAATCTCCCATTCCACCACATCCTAAAGGTCCTCTATTGGATTGAGATCTGGTGACTGTGGAGGCCATTTGAGTACAGTGAACATGTTCAAGAAACCAGTCTGAGATGATTTGTGCTTTATGACATGGCGCGTTATCCTGCTGGAAATAGCCATCAGAAGATGGGTACACTGTGGTCATAAAGGGATGGACATGGTCAGCAACAATACTCAGGTAGGCTGTGGCATTGACATGATGCTCAATTGATACTAATAGACCCAAAATGTGCCAAGAAAATGTCCCCCACACCATTACACCACCACCACCAGCCTGAACCGTTCATACAAGGCAGGATGGATCCTTGCTTTCATGTTGTTAACGCCAAATTCTGACCCTACCATCCGAATGTCGCAACAGAAATCGAGACTCATCAGACTAGGCAACGTTTTTCCAATCTTCTGTTGTCCAATTTTGGTGAGCCTGTGCGAATTGTAGCCTCAGTGTCCTGTTCTTAGCTGACAGGAGTGGCACCCGGTGTGGTCTTCTGCTGCTGTAGCCCATCCGCCTCAAGGTTGGACGTGTTGTGCGTTTAGAGATGCTCTTCTGCATACCTCGGTTGTAACGAGTGGTTATTTGAGTTACTGTTGCCTTTCTATCTGCTCGAACCAGTCTGGCCATTCTCCTCTGACCTCTGGCATCAACAAGGCATTTGTGCCCACAGAATTGCCGCTCACTGGATATTTTTTCTTTTTTGGACCATTCTCTGTAATCTCTAGAGATGGTTGTGCGTGATAATCCCAGTAGATCAGCAGTTTCTGAAATACTCAGACCAGCCCGTCTGGCACCAACAACCATGCCACATTCAAAGTAATTTAAATCACCTTTCTTCCCCATTCTGATGCTCGGTTTAAACTGCAGCAGATCGTCTTGACCATGTCTACATGCCTAAATGCATTGAGTTGCTATCATGTGATTGGCTGATTAGAAATTTGCATTAACAAGCAGTTGGACAGGTGTACCTAATAAAGTGGCCGGTGAGTGTATATTGAAATAGAAAGAAATGTGTTTAAAATAATAATAAAAAAATGCAATATCCAATAAAGGCCGGCTTGTTGAGCAGTGTTAAAAGCGTTAAAAATCTTAATCTTTTAACTGGTACAGTTAATGTTAACAGACCCTTATAGAATAAAGTAAATATTAACATTTTACTCAAACCTAATTCCAGTAAACCCAGAGAAATTGGGATTACTTTCAAGTAAATTCCATCCGTGTGTGTGTGTGTGTGTTCAACCATATCTTTGATCGTCACTGATCTCATGAATATGCAAGAAATTTGACTGATTACAATTATAATAATCTCTATTAATTATAAGATTTTTTTTTGCACTTAATCATAATTAATGACATTATTATGCACGAAATTCAATAAAGAATTCAAAGGTAAAACATTTTGCGCAGATACAGTACTAATGACATTCATATTTGACTTTCTATGCACAATCAAAGAATTGTGCTACTTTTTCCTCAACAGAAGACTATGTGTTCATTTATTTACACAGGATATCTGTTGAGCCATTAGTGTTCATTCATGTACTGGAGTCTGAATGAAATTTGAATTAGAATGAAGTGACCTTGAACCTCAATTTCCTTCGAGAGATTTGCAGTTCTCAGAAAATACTCTCTGTATGGACTAAATCAACAAGCACAGCCAGTTTAAAGTACGAGCTTCATTGGGTGTTTGCTGAGAGTCTGTACATTTACATTTAAATCTAGATGAAACAATCAAAGTCGGCGTGCGGTTGCACATTTTGCATGCTGTTTGCAGCCGTGCTCCAATCCTGCTGTATAAAATGCTGTGCCGATGGGCATGATGACATCATAATCCGTCCTTATCAACAGCAAATGGCAAAAAAAAAAACACACACAAACACACAATCAATGAAAGCCCATGATGACTTCTGTCTGTTTAAACGGACATTAAAAGTGAATTTCCCTGTAGAATTCAGCTCAGGCAAATTGCAACATGTTGCTGCAGTGGTTTCAGCTTTAATGTTTCCGTTCACAGACAAACGTTAAGCTTAGCAGTCACAACAAACACATGTTTACAGTGGAAATCAAAATTCAATTTCCTACATTTTGGGGTCATTGCTTAGTCTTGTTTAAATCTGTCCTAAGAGGAGTCAAATAAAAGTTCTGAAGCACATACCTACTGTTGGAGAAAAAAAATGTAATAATGATTATTTTGGTCAATATTGTAATAACAATTATCCAAATGATTGAGTGGGTCATATGACCAAATCTCTTTTCAACTCAGGCTCATTCTGAATATGTACCCCTATATACATCTCTGGAGAGCGCCAAATACGTCCCAGGAGGTACATTTTTTTGCAGTTTTTGTTTTCGCGAATCCACCAGAAGCCGCTGTGTACGCTTTTTCAGATCTCAAATTTCTCTCTGGAGTGCCATTCGCGCCTGCTCTTCTCACGTAAATCCACCAGAGGCCGCTGTCGACTGACTGACTGATTGACCAATCGACTTACCCACCCTCCCCCTTCCCTAAACCCAACCAATAGTGTTTTCAAAAGCACAGATTGACCCGCCCATCTCTTTCCCTAAACCCAACCGACAGTGTTTTCAAAAGCAATCGAGAAAAAGCCGCCTGATTTTTACCACGTTTTCAGACTTTTGTTTGACCTGCTTTCTGGAACCGTTCTTCACCGGACTCGAACACCGTCGTAGTGGTCAACTCCTCTCTGTGTCTCAAGTCCGCCCACGTACATGGCGAGCCACTGGACAAACTGGTAACAGAGGAAAATCCGTCCACACTGAGGTAAGCGGTCAGCTGGTAGCGTGAAAAGGAACAGCGTCATACAGGCCCGTAGCGTTCGTTTTAAAGACGAAATGCAGCCATACGTAGCTCTGGCTACATAATTTGCCCTCTCCAGAAATTTATATAGGGCTGCGTTTTCAGAATGAGCCTGTGTTGTCTCTTTTGGTATGTATGTATGTATGTAAGGTAAGTTAACTTTATTAATCCCAATGGGAAAATTTATTTGCAATATTGTCATCGTCAGGTGTTTAACACATAACATAGGACATCATAATATAACACACATTGAAAATACCAAAACACACACACACACACATCAGACCAGCTGACTTTATAGTCCATTACTATCTGAAAATCGGATTGCTTGTGGAATAAAGCCGCAGTCACACTGGACTTTTCTCCCCATAAACTTCCATTCATATGCACACGAATGCGTCAAACCAGAAATGAAAGCTTGTGCGACAAGTTTCGCAGTTCGCTGCGTTGGAAAGTTCAAGCTTGGTGAACTCTGACCTGCAAAATCGCATCACGTGAGTGCGTGAGATCAATCGAAGATCAAAACATGACCTCTCTGGACAGAAATTTAAAATATGGAGCAATCGCTCGCTTTTTTAAATGTCTAATCATCTTGTTTAATTCCACCCCTTTTCGCAGCGCCGTACGGCAGAATTTTGCATGCTCAAACTAGTGTGACCGCAGCATAAAGGAAAACTTTGTCCTGCTTTTTAATTCAAATGCGGAGGTGAGAGGTTGTTTTGAATTAGCCATGATTTTTTTCTTTCTTTCTTTCTTTTTTTTTCTTTCTTTCTTTCTTATCACTCTCTCTCTGTAAATCTGTTCAAGGCTCGACACCATAGTACCCAACAATTTACCAGCTTATGTGTGTGTTTGTGTGTTGTGTATATATTTTTATCCATTTCTCAGGTCATATATTTTGGTGCATTTGAACAAAACAGATTTATTAAACAGATATATTTATTAAAATAATATTTTAGTCATCGAACATCTTTAGAAATAGAAAGATAATACATTTAAATTCATGTGAAATATTGGGGAAATATATGACAAACTACAAAAATTCAACAAACTTTTATACATTTTTTGTTTCTCTTGAATTTTTGCTCCTTTTAAATTTTTCATTTAATATTTTTCTGTAACATATAAATTTGGGTGTACCCATTTTGGACCATTATCATAAGTTATTTTGTTAGATTAGCTCCAGATTTGGCTTCAGTACTGACTAATGTATATGCACAAATATAATATTGTAAAGCTTCCTATAGAAAAAAATCATTTAAATAAGAGATTTGTGAGGGGTGTACTCATATATGTTGAGCACTATATATATACTAAAGATCATACATTTTCACTACTGTATATATACATTTTTTGGCCTGTAAATAAGGTTGCTATTAAGTCTATACATTTTAGAGATCATGACATTTCACAGTTCTCAATACCTCAGCAGAATGCGTAACTAAAAACAAAACAAAACAAACAAAAAATCCTCAAAATTATTAAATATACAGTCAATTTACAAATGAACCAAGCTTTTCTTTAAGCCAAGTTTTTAGTGTAAGGATTGAACTTGATTTGTTTCTTATTCAAGCTACAAACGTCTTTCAGTCAAGAGTCCTTTCAGTCCAGTCCTCTGGGTGCTCCGGTTTCCCCCACAGTCCAAAGACATGCGCTATATATGTATATGTAGCCGTAGTGTATGAGTGTGTGGGAATGTGAGAGTGTATGGGTGTTTCCCTGTACTGGGTTGCAGCTGGAAGGGCGTCCTCTGCGTAAAACATGCAGGAATAGTTGGCAGTTCATTCCACTGTGGCGACCCCTGATAAATAAGGGACTAAGCTGAAGGAAAATGAATGAATTAACATAGAATATAGTGCGCTGTCACTTTTTAATAGCCGCACGGTTCTAATCCACTGTTACATGTTCATTAACATTCTCAGCTCTTTACATTCATTTATTACAAAACGAGCAAGGACATTTTTGCATGTATTTAAATCAAGTTCAAGTCAAGTTGAGCTTTAGTGTCATTCCGCTACACGTGTGGACATACAGTGGAACAAAATATCATGTCTCGCAGGACCACGGTGCTACATAAATAAACATGATCATAAATATGAACACAACACTAGACATAAGAGTAAATTTAAACCTATTCAAAACTAACATACCCGAACAGTAATCTAACTATACCAACTACTACATACAGTATACTATAAATAAATACTTCAACTATACACATAACCTAAGGCATGCTATACAAGTACTTTTAAATAAGACAGAACAATATTGTGCAAGATAGTGTGCAAAAGATGTATTTTAAGGTTGAAGAAACAAGTAGTGCAACATGAGTGTGTGGTACATTCACAGTTAAACAGTGTTTTCCTTATTTAGTCTGATAGGACATGGAGTTTTAGTAAAGTGTCCGGTGCATATGGAGAAAGGAATGTTTCAACAGGTGGTTTGTCAAGCCCACTCACCTGTGTGTAGCACTGAATCAAATTAACCTTATGAGTCCATTGAACTTATATTAAGTTAAATTGACTTAAAACAGCTTGCAAAACTTAGGCCCAATCCCAATTTTAATTTTGTACCCTTACCCCTTCCCCTTCCCCTTGAAACAGAGTGTGAAGGGGAAGGGCTTCAAAATTTACCCCTAAGACAGCACTACACCACCTGCAAACGTCATCATATGTCATCGCGATCTCTTACTTTATATGAGATCGATCACATGGGACCTGCTGTAGTTATTCCAGTTGCGTTATTTTTTGGTATTTATCTTCAGGAAATCACTGAAGGCATATATCATGTTATCATGACAATACAATGTGGCAATAAGATCGTAACTGTAACGTTACTGTGCTTTTACACAGTGGTCATTCATGTAAACACAAGGAAACAACATTAACGTTATACCAGACACTGTAAAAAGCTCATTACCAGCCACTAGACTTTTCTGACAGGGTATTCAAGTGTCATCGAGTGTCAGATGTGAAAGTATGTTGTGCGACTGCTATACGGGATTTATTATTGGGGATTATAGATAGTGAAATTTAGCGTTTTTTATTTTAGAGGGGTTTTTTAAAGCATGACGGTAAAACACGAACGCCGTTAAGAATGTATGAAAACATATGCTTGTTTGCTGTAAAAATTCATAATAATGGCAGAAAATATTAATTTGTGCATCTCTTTACTTCCGTGTGCAGCCATGATGCCGTTGTAGCTGGTGTATTCTGATAAATTTTCTTACCCCTCGGTTTCGAGTGTGGTCCTGAATGCTGTCATGAATTGATCATATAATGTTTTACAGTGTGCCAAATTTAAGCATTTAGGCGCCAAAGAAAGATGATTTTACAATTCTGCTCCATTCTCTTCATAAGAAATGCACTGCGGTCTCAGTCTCATGCGTGGCTTTGACCGTCTAATCATGAGCATCTGATCTGCCTCTTTCTCTGTATTAGAAAAGGTCATATATTGTGCAGTGGTGGCCGGACGGTCGTGATCGTCTAAAGAATCTTTTTTTTTTTTCGCTCTTATCATTTCTGCTCTGGACAGATTCTGGGAAGTACTAATCCTCTAATGGGATGGCATTGACTTGGCACATCGATCGTGTGTTTGTCTGAAGGAGGGGATTCCTCGGGGACGCCAGGAGGATGTGTTTCTGCTCTGCCTCGGCTGTTTTGATAACATTGTTCAAACAGCGCGTCCTCTAACCCTGTTTTTCGACGTCATGCTTTTGAGTTGAATGAGAGCACTTCGTTCAGATAACACAGCTGCTGCTGCTGACCACTTGAAGACTGAAGAGACGGGAGGCTGTTAAGGAGAGAGCCACGCGTGTTTAAGGAGCTGCTATCAAACTGACTGATTTAAATTATTATTTGGTAGTTTTTATTAAATATAATATTATTTATTAATATTTAATAATTAATATTATAATATACTTATTTTAAAAATATTTATTAAATAAATATTTAAATATAAATATATATTTTTTTCTGATCAGATGGAATTGGTATTTCGATAGTCACTTTACAGTAAAAAAAAAAAGTAAATTAAATAAACATTGCTTTACCAGCTATTTTTTTTTATTTTAAATTTATTTTCTTATTTTTTATTTTATTTTTTTATTTTATTTTATTTTATTTTTTATTTCATCAAAACCAAGATGCAGCGCTTGTGTGCCTTTATTTATTTATTTATTTATGTAGTCATGTACTACGGAAGTATAGCACATCATTGATGTAAATGCATATTATTTAAAATATGTGGCTAAGAAATAATTATTTCAGGGTTGTTTTTTTTTGTGGTAGGTCCATATATTAGTAGGGCAAGTAGAAATCTTTACTACTCGCCCGACCGGTCATTATATTACTTTCTCATACTATCATTGTACCGTGCTGCTTTCACTGCACCTAGACATTTTGAAACATTCTATAATCAGTGTTGGGGACTTTACTTTTGAAAGTAGTGCATTACAATATTGAGTTACTCTCCCCAAAAAAACTAATTGCGTTACTTAGTTACTTTTTATGGAAAGTAATACGTTACATTACTTTTCAGTTACTTTTGCGTTACTTTTCCTTACCTGAAGAGACGATTTTGTTCTGTTTGACTTGTTGGATGGAAAGGTGCTTTATTCGCACTTAATGACAATCCACTTCTTTTCTTCGATGAGTTCAAAATAACAAGAGTCCATTGCAAAAAATGTAAGTCTCCGGCCTGCCATTGATTCTGTTTCTGACTGTCTGTAGTGATGACGGGCGATTCACGAATGAATCGTTAGTTTTAACCGGATCTTCTAAGTGAACCGGTCGAACCAGTTCATTAAATTGAACTGAATTGTCTTGCGTCTTCAGTAAATGGTTAATTACTTACTTTTTAACATACCGGATACTAGAGGTGTGAACCTACACTGGTCTCACTGTTCAGTTTGGTTACGATTATCATGCCATCGATTCGGTGCAGAACGGTGCATTGACGATGCTTTCCATACACAATTTTATATTTTACTTCACAGCACAATAATTATTTTATTGAAAAGTATAATTTATAAATACATTTTCTGTGTATTTGTAATACAATTTTGTCCTTTAATACAAGCAGTCAGATATATAAACTGTACCTTTAATTTTACCTGCTCAAAGAAAACACTCTTTTTGAATGTATCAAACAAAACTCAAGTTCATGGACAGAACAACACGAGCATTTAAAGCAAATAAACAAACAAATGTAAATATTATCCCGCTTGCTTTTTGAGCATTGTCGAGCGAGTTGTTAAACGCCTATGATTGGTCATGCGCTCAACAGAAAAGGCTGCGATTGGCTCTAACACTCTGGCGCTGTTCACAGATGAGTGACACTGATAAACGGTAGCGGCGTTAGACCCGGTGGAGAAAACTCGCTCTGCAGACACGCTCGTGTCTGGATCCACAAGTATCACTGTAACAGCAATAGGGGGGTGTTTCCCAGTACTGGGTTGCAACTGGAAGGGCATCCGCTGCGTAAAACATATGCTGGAATAGTTGGTGGTTCATTCCGCTGTGGTGACCTCGAGAAAATCAGAGACTAAGCCGAAGGAAAATGAATATATGAATGAATGAATGAATGAATGAATGAATTGAGTGTTTGGCTGAGTCATGCAAGTGGTCAAATATACTTGCTGCACCTTGGCTTTTATGCCACAAGATTAATGTACACAGTCAGGATGCAAATTACAGGGGGTTTCGAGGGTTTTGACTCTCCCAATTAACACTTGATCTTCCCTGAAGGACTTCAAAACAAGATGTGTGTGTCAGTCATTTAAATAGTGCAAAACACTCTGCCCTGATCTGTATCTTAAATAATAATAATTTAGTTAATATAAATTTGACCCCATTAATGGTTCATACCATTGTCAATTTATGATTGCACACAGAAAATATTCAGTTGCTGTCTGAAACTGGCAGGGCTAACCAACCAATAGACACCGTGTTCAGAAAACATGCTTTCATGTAAAATAGCTGTTTGCATCTACATATAGCCTAAGAGTAAAGTCAGATTAGACTCATAGTGTGTATTTAAATAGATAGTTAAATTGTGAGTGTGATCTTTTTTGATCATCCATTCATTAGTGAAAGGATGCAAACTTTGACCATAAAATTGACCATTTTACATTAAAAAACAGTTCGCCTTTGAGAACCGCATGTCTGTTGAAATCACCCTCAAGTCAGAATCCAGTGATTATCTGTAAAACACTGAAGCCTTAAATAAGTTTAGTTTAATAAAGGAGATAATTGAATTAAAGATGAGGCATGCATATTTACTATACAAACTACTGAATATAAATCTCACCCCTCGATAGTCAATGTGTAATTTGCACACAGCTCATTATGAACACTCTTGTAAATTGCTTAAACCCTTAAGTTCATTCATGATTATTTTATGTTCACGTGGTATGTGCAAAGAATTGGAAGCAAGCAGAGTACAGCTATTTGCAAAGCATACAGTGCTATCTGTTGGTAAAAACTACTCAATAACTACTGACTAAACTACTCAGAATGGATTGAAAAGAGAATCGCGATGCATACTGTAAATCGATGCTGAATAATTTCTTGATTTTCCAAATATAAAAACAGCGTCTATTCAAAACTCCCATCAACAGATTCTGAATCCAGCTCATGAACATGAAGCAGATCTGTGAGTTTGTGAAGCCCACAGTGCACTGCCTGCATGATTTCACTCTTCTTCATCCCTCATGCTGCTCTGGCTGGCGCGGGCCAGTCATTAGGGATGGGAACTGGGTCAAATGTGTTTCCCCTGTTCTCCGTTCATGCAAACATGCAGACATCTCTGCGCTGCTCACACCTGGGACATCAGTGTTGGCCTTTAGATGTGATGTGGCCCTCTGTCCACATGACTGAAGATCCTGCTTCACTTCAGAGATGCTGCAGAAGCACAACACTTCACTCAATGTCATGCCAGGGACTTCATGGCGCACCAGTGGGAATCCAAAATACAAAAAAAAAGTTTAAAGGGGTCATATGATGTGTTTTTATGTTTCACCTTGTCTGTTGGTGTGTGGATAATGTCTGCAAAGTTTCAAAGGTCAAAATCAATTCAATTTAATTTATTTGTGTAGCGCTTTTCACAATAATTATCATTCCAAAGCAGCTTTACAAAAAGTGTATGTTATTACATTACAGTCAAAATCAGAAATGTTAAAGGCGACCTATTATGCCCCTTTTTACAAGATGTAAAATAAGTCTCTGATGTCCCTAGAGTGTGTGAAGTTTCAGCTCAAAATACACCACAAATAATGTTTTGTAACTCTTTGAAACTGCCCCTTTTAGGCTTTGATCCAAATTGTGCCGTTTTGGTGACTGTCGCTTTAAATTCAAATGAGATTGTGCTCTTTTCAAAAGAGGGCGGAGCTACAAACGCCTATGACTTAGCATGGTGGCAGATTCAAGACAGGGCTAAAGATATCTGTGAAAAACTGAAAATGTTGAAAGAAGTGGCTCAGAAGAAGGCAGTCTATGGAGTCTATGTTAATTTGTTAATCTTAAAACTCATAATTTATAATGTTTCTTAGTCGCTGACATTTTCTTGGCACAAAAACTCTAATGGCAGACGGCTGCTTCTCACTCAGGGCTGTCTATGCTAATGAGGGAGAGATCGTCACTAATGGTTCGGGGCTTTCCTCCTCTGATGGCACGTACAAAGGGAGAATGTCAATCAAAGTGTTTCTACAGACTGTTTTTATGAAGTGTGATTATAAATAATTGAATTAAATAAATTTTACCATTAGAGGCTGGCTAGATTCACACACTGTTGCCACACAACTGTGTTTAAAGCCCATTATAAAAGGGATTTTTGCATAATATGTGCCCTTTAAGGCAGTGGTTCCCAAAATGGAGGTCGGGACCCCCAACCACCACCACACCCACCCCTCCCCCCGCCTTAAATTCATTTTATTAAAATATTAGGATTACCATAGTTTATCCATAACCTACTGAAGAACAAAATAGTAGTTAATATAATAAACATTAAAAAAACAACATGCAAATAAAAAGCCATCAGCCTTTTGATTTTTTTGCAACCCCTGGGGTGATATTAAAGACAAAGCAATAGCGTCAGATGCAGCACATTGATTTTATGGCACCTTTACGGCACTCACGTACATTAAAAATGGCCACAAATGGAAATGGTCCCCAAGTTGCTTTCTCCAAAATTAAATGATGAATAGACTTGGGCCTATTGGTATGTGTCTGCCATTGTGTGCAAGGTTTATATATGTATAACCACCTCAGAGAATATTGGGGGTCGTGAGTTACTGGCATTTTTATTTTGGGGGTCACAGGCTGAAAAGTTTGGAAACCCCTGCTTTAAGGATTTGTGTATTGGGTGGACAGTACATAAACATAGTTAACCTGCAGTTATACGGTCTCTTTTCCAAAAAGGGGATGTTTATGTGTATAATACATTTTCAATGAAGTGTATTTCTCACCCACAAAATACTTTTTTATCTGTCTGAAAGAGAATCCCTGCTGAAAATATCTGTCAAATTCTAGTTCATGCATGTACCAATGGCTAGCTGACAAATAGGCAGTAAAAAGATGTTTTTTGTAAAACAATTTTGAAGAAAAAATAGATATATTTATTTATGTAGTTTGAAGTCTAATGTTTGAGAAAATATAAGGGTTAATAACTTTTTTTATATATATATATATATATATATATAATATTTATTTATCAGAGGTCACCACATTGGAATGAACCGCCAACTTATCCAGCAATTGTTTTACGTAGCGGATGCCCTTACAGCTGCAACCCAGCACTGGGAAACACCCATTCCCTCTCACATTCCAACTCCACACAGAAATGCCAACTGGCCCAGCCGGGGCCCAAACCAGCGACTTTCTTGCTGTGAGGCGACAGTGCTAACCACTGAGCCACCGTGCTGCCCATATAGTGCAATTTATAATTATGAATAATTTTTTTTTTTCCTCCATGACTTGTTGGATATTTTCAAGGGGAGTGTGTTTCTATTAACTGCTAAATACATAGCAGGTGTTTTGTGGCGTAGCTGTTATTATATTATGGATTTTAGCACTTTCAGATCTTTTCATCGAGGACCGGAACTCTCTTTATTTTGTGAGATAACAGCTGAACGTTTTGTCAAAATCAGCATAGAGTGGATGGTTTTATTTCTCTGTAGTGAAGAGAATCTGCAGACGGTCAGAAACATAGAGCACTTGTATCATATTTAGCAATAAATGTGATGGATGAATCCTTTGCCTCAAACGCACTCAGCAGCAAGAAGTGTTCATCTCACAGTTTGGGACTTTTAACGACTTTCAAAGTTGCTAAAAACTTGAACTTGCCTCAAACTGTTTGTGCTTTAAGCTTTTTTTTTCCTTTCCGAAATGTCAACTGGTTTGTTTGTTTCTTCTTGATGTCAGACCTGTGATGTGGCTGGCAGTGTACAGTTCTCATGACAACAAGACTTGATTTGAATTCAATATTTTTTGTTTTGTTTTGTTTTGTTTTGTTTTGTTTTTGTTTTGTTTTTGTTTCATTTCGTTTAGTTTTTGTTTTGTTTTATATTATTTTGTTTTATTTTATGTTATGTTATGTTATGTTATGTTATGTTGTTATTTTATTTTATTTATTTTATTTATTTTATTTATTTTATTTATTTTATTTATTTTTTTATGTATTTATTTTGTATAATCTGTTTATTAAATCTGTATTACTTTTCTGTATGGTATATACTTTCTGTCTGTCTGTCTGTCTATATTGACAGTTTAATGTGTTCCCACCACCGCCGCGGATACCGCCGCACTTTTTCTGCAAAATGTGCCTGCAGCTTTTGACCCTGTGTGGCACTTTAACCATAGACTTCGTCAGCTAAAATATCAACGAGTAGTTTTCAGCGTGGCCAGATTTGCCTTTTCACAATACTATAGGATAGTTCCAATAAACAAATAACCTAAGAAAAACATGTAGTCTAGCTATTCATCTTTAACAAAACCATATTTAGTTTTATGCACATTATGAGGATTTAGTTTTTAATATTTTGATAGCCTATTCGAACTAAAAATGTATTATTAAGTCACCATAGAAATTGTATGCGATGTGTTTTGTTCAATTAAAATATAATTTTGTTCTGTCGTTTTGGTTTCTTCAGTAATAAACATGGTTTTACACTGTACTGTATCTATTATTTTTATTTATGGTATATTCTGTCTGTCTGTCTGTCTATCGATCTATCACTTTTATTAAGGATATAGTCTGTCTGTCTGTCTGTCTCTCTATCTCTCTGTATATCTGTC
>CAIGQV010000641.1:5742097-5752375 GCA_903798115.1 Danio jaintianensis | reverse complement strand
GTGTGTGTGTGTGTGTGTGTGTGTGTGTGTGTGTGTGTGTATATAGAATAAAAAAAGGAAAAACATTTTAATTAATTAATTTGTTGTTTCATTTGTTTATTTATTTGTTTATTTATTTGTTGATTTATTTGTTTATTATTTTTATTATTTTTATTTAAAAATATATATTTTGTCTGTAGACCCATTGCAACAACTAACTAGTAACTAATACCTAACTAATAAACTTATATGAAGAAGCCATAAAAAACTGAAATCAGTTCTATGACTTTTTTTAAAGATAAACAGATTTAGCTCAAGCATCTCTACTTTTATGCTCTTGATAAAAAGCTATTTCTGCTGTAATGTCCACACTGAAGACTTGTGTTTGTGACAGAGAGCTGCGGACTCTAGTGGTGGAGATGGTTCTGGCCACTGACATGTCCTGCCACTTCCAGCAGATAAAAGCCATGAAGAATTTCCTCCAGCAGCCGGAAGGGTACGTGCTGCAGCACCAAGTTTATTTCAACTAAAACTAAGACTAAAACTATTGGTCAAAAAAAAAAAAAAAAATCCTTATGCTCTCTAATTTTGTCCCGCTCACTTCTCAGACCAAAGTACAAATTTAAAAATAGTATTAAAATAAAAACTAATTTCAATTTAAAACTATAATAACCTTTGGGAAGCACACATCAGCCAAATCTACAGAAGTCTCACACCGCTCACAAGAACATCTCCAGATCCTGATTTCCACACAATGACAGCTTGGAAAGTGTGTTTATAGCAGCTCTGAGTGGATGAATATCTCTGTCCTCTGCAGGATTGATAAACCCAAGGCCTTATCACTGTTACTGCACACTGCCGACATCAGCCACCCTGCCAAAAACTGGAACATGCACAACCGCTGGACCACGTCTCTGCTGGAGGAGTTCTTCAGACAGGTCAGTGGACATCCCAGCATCGCCAGCACATCTTACTCTGCTTAGTGAAGCCTTTTTTTATTACCTGAACCTATTCTGGCTTATATTTAGGCCAGAAATCAGTGAAAGAAATAAGAAAACAGACTAAAGAAAACAAAAGCATACTTTGAGATGTTAAAATGTTATATTTTATAACTGGAAAGTTCATAATTGAAATAATTAATACCTCCACTAAAGCATTCCACTGCTAGACTTGCATGTTACAGTACATTCACATATATTTTTGTTTATATGGATGGATGGATGGATGGATGGATGGATGGATGGATGGATGGATGGATGGATGGATGGATGGATGGATGGATTGGATTGGATTGGATTGGGATGATTGGATTGGATTGGATTGGATTGGATTGATGGATGGATGGATGGATGGATGAATAGATTGGGTTGGATTGGTGATAGATAGATAGATAGATAGATAGATAGATAGATAGATAGATAGATAGATAGATAGATAGATAGATAGATAGATAGATAGATAGATAGATAGATAGATAGATAGATAGATAGATGGATGGATGGATGGATGGATGGATGGATGGATGGATGGATGGATTGGGATGATTGGATTGGATGGATGGATGGATATATTGAATTGGGATGGATGGAAGTATGTGATTGGGTTGGATTGGGATAGATAGATAGATAGATAGATAGATAGATAGATAGATAGATAGATAGATAGATAGATAGATAGATAGATAGATAGATAGATAGATAGATAGATAGATAGATAGATAGATAGATAGAATAAATTATAAAATATATTTTAAATAAAAATACAGATTATCTTTATGCTTAGAAAAAAAACATTGACTGCTGAAAGAAATGCTGTTTACCAGCGACCAAATAAGACCCACAAACAAACTCTAAATGTCTGTGACTTGAATTTCATCTCCAGAAAACCTGGCAAATCCATCCTAGTTCTTGCTAGCTCTCGCTCATCATCACAGGAGTAGCTCAACACCTTGTAAACACAACTTTGTTTCCCAGCGGGCCTATAAAAACCCCGGGCGGCTCGACTCCAGGAAATTGTGTTCACAATCACACTGCAGATTGAGCTTCTGAGAAAACTCGTGCTATTTTTGAGCTCAATATGTATCAGGCGGTGCGAGAATGGCCTGTGGGTGCTCAGATTGAAGAATCTGAGACAAGAATGGGTGTTGTTGAATAGTTTTAGAACAATTTTGATTTAAGGTTTTGATCCACTTCACATGTTGACTACTGTATACAGCAGGGGTCTCAAACTCAAATTGGCGTAGGGCCATTGGAGTGACTGACAATTCATAGGAGGGACATTTTAACATTCAAGCACAAGAAAAAAATTAAAACCCACAAAGAAGTGTTTGTACAACAAAATACAGGTGGTATAAAACTGATAATAATCAAATGACCCTTGAATATTTGCAAAAATAGAGCTTTAGCAACTCTTACTTTAGTAGAGCACTTACGGAGACATATTTCCATGTTTAAATCAACCCCAGAAATAATCTGCATGTGCGTTACTCTCTACAACGCACACTGAGAGAAACCGGAAGTAAAACTAAACCGAATATATAGTGTAATGTTTTAAATATTCAGTAGGTGGTGGGTCAAAACCACAAGTGGCTATATACGACTGCACAACAATGATAGGGATTCAAAAATATAAATTATAGTGGGCCGAATCTTGTTATATTTTGACGTGCAGTTGAGACCCCTGGTGTACATTGTTATTTTACGTTTGATTACTTAATCTTCACATCACTACTGTTAGACTTTCCATAAAGCCATAAAGAACTGTTCATTTGGAAACATAGTTCATAACATAGTTCATAACTCATCATCAACGATGAGGGCATGGCAATGGAGGTGAAGTTCAACTTAGAGACCTGCGCAGAATTTTCAGTCCCACTCCCGCAAGATTCTGTCCCGCTCTTGCAAAAATATATTTCTCCCGTCCCGTCTGCAGTATTCAAGTTTTGAAACAAAAGCCCGCAGGTAAACATATAAGTAGTTTTATTTTTACTACTTCTTCCCGCTACTATTTTACTCATTTCCCTTTTAAATGTAAATTAAAAAAGAAACAGAAAATTAACAAATATGTTTCATTTTATTTGAGTTTAATTAAATGGAATAATGAACATGGACATGAACGAGGAGCTTTTCAGAACATAGAAATACAGTCAAAACAGCCTATATACAGCCTTTATTTCATGCATGAACCACGTGAGAATTAGCTTCCAATTTTATGCCTGTAATTTTTATTTATTTTATATTTTAGTCATTCTTGTTGCTTTTGTGCAGTAGATAAATATATAGATATTAATAATAGATATTTCCTTTTTTTATATTTGAGAAAATGTGTATTTATATTTAGATATAAAATATATATGTACATGATACAGTTAAATATGAATTTAAATATCTGTGTAACAAAACTGTTATGTCATCTTCTGTATATCACCAGGGTAAAATATCAATACTATAATTTTAAAATAATAATTTATATTTTCAGGCAGATTAGAACTCCATGTACTTACAATTTATGCAGTTAAATGCATAGTTCCCCTCTAAATGGTCATTTATTTATCCTTTACTTACCATTCACTTTCTTTCTTTATGCAAAGAGGTACACAAATTATGTGGAATCACATACAAATGGAAGAGAGAAAAACTGAGATATAAAAAAAACATTAAAATATATATTTCCATTTTTTGGGAGTCCCGCAAATAATTGTATTCTCCCGAAACACTTACATACATGAGAATTAAATCTTGTCTGGCACTGCGCTCCGTGCATTGGGTCTTGCTGGTGCAGATCTCTAGTTTCATTTGTGGCTTTATTAGGCAGAGGTCAGGCAGTGTAAAGGGTAACTAAAAAAGGGTCCAATAAATAGGCAGAGGTCAGGGCAGGCGGCAAACAATCATAACACAAGAAACAGTCAGAGGATCAAAACAAGAAACACCGGTGAAGTCTACGACACAAAACAATATTCCACCCTGAAAGTGTGTGTGAGTGGGGTGTTTATATCCTGGGTAATCAGTGTCAATGATCAGCAGCTATGTGTGTATCAGTGTCCAGATTGGTTTCAGGTGTGAGATGCAAAGTATGATGGGAAGTGTAGTCAGGGTGAATGGCTGGTGGAGTGTTCATATCGCTGGAGTGCCCTCTAGTAAATCTGTAATTTGTATTTGTTTATATTTTTTGCATATACACTCCCTATCAATGAAAAATTATGAATTCTTTAGAAATAGAGTTATTTAAATCATCATATCAAATTGTATTCATATCGCAAAATATCATAGAAATATAAAATATTGCCGTTTTCTCCAATATCGGGCAGCCCTAGTTTTTATGCTTCTTCAATCATACGTTTTCTCCCTCTCTCTCTCTTGCTCTTCATCGTCCAGATTGCCACTCTGCGGTCATCAGCTCTCAGATCTAATCTCAAATTGAGCCTTAATCTTATTTAACATTCCAAGCCTGTAACGTCCAGTGTAAAAATCCCATTAATCTCCTTCAAACATCCATTTTCCGCATTCAAACTTCAACATTTGAGTCTCAGCCGCTTTCCTGTTTTTTTCCCCATCATCCCTGTGAAGATGTAGAAAGTCATTCAGAATTGCATTTATTTTTTTCCCCCTGTATGATTGAATAATGCAGTAGAGCTGGATTTATTTGCTGAGTGAAAAACGGATGTAATTCTGATCCTAACAGGGTATTTTAAGAGATGATTATTATCTCTCCTATAGAGCCAAACCAATTAACTTCCCATTGTTTGATCTGATATCACAGCGACCCCATATTGGTGTTTTTTACAAGAGGGAAATTGAATCTTTGATTTATGACACGTTTAAGCTAATAACTGATCAGTTCAGGTGGTAAATCACCACCAGAAATGATAATTGTGATTTTTAAATGATTATGATGTCTTATAAAAACGTAATTTGTTTTCTTTGGAGGTCATAGTTTCATTACTGAGCTGAAAGACAATCATTGCAAAGATAATTACTGCTAGTGTTTCTCAGGGTTATCTGTGATATTTGCATGTGAAGTGTTATGGACTTGGTTTGGAGGGATAATGAGAATGAACAGTTGAACGGATGCTTAATATTTAGTAGGTTTTAGAGCATAAAACTTTATTATGAAAGTTTTTACAGTACAAAAATAACTCCATAACAACACAAGCTTGTAACAGAAACACAAATGTACTCACCATCAAGCTTTTAATAATAATAATCCGCTTTTAAAGTCGTGACGTATCGGTGACGTATGGAATACTGTTTCCGGGTCCAAGCCGCTACTCATTTGAATTGAGAAAATGTTCATTTATTTTTTAGTCCTATCACACATTAAAGTGATTTTTTTATAAAACCATGGTGTACACAACAGTCTCTAAACTTGCTGAATCACAGGCACCAATATTTTAACAAATTATAAAAAAATAATCACTTTCTGGCCATCTGATTTTAGGCATGGATATATATATATTGCGATCATGATTTTCTAAAGTATTACAGCGCTTTGTAAACGTTTATTATTGCCATTTGTTGAGTCTTCCCATACAGTTTGATAGAGCACTTGGACCCGGAAGCCGCTTCGCGTGACATCACACTTAACAAGGGGATAAAGAAAATATATGCATATCATATAAATAAAAGGCCCTCATAATACTGCACACTTCCAGCAATAACTGTATTTTATTTATTATTTTTTTTAAATCTCTTGTTTTTTTCCCCACACATTTTTAAAGGATCTTTTTCAGCACTATATTTGTCTTTAATAATATGTTATTTTCTTCTAGTGACATATTCAGTGCCATTTCTTTAACCACCTCCCTACACTTAGTGCTTCAGTTTTTTTCCAGTCAAGTGCATTAGACTTTTAGCTTGTAATAAACACTTATCAATACAAAATATGTTGTCTCACAATTTAAAATGACTAGGGTTGCAAAACTTTTTCTAGGCCTTCAGCCTTTAATTGTGGTCATTTTTAAATGCAATTTTGAAATAAATAATTAATATATGGGCAACACCGTGGCTCAGTGGTTAGCACTATCGCCTCACAGCAAGAAGGTCGCTGGTTCAAGTACCTGTTTGGTCGGTTGGCGTTTCTGTGTGGTATTTGCATGGAGTTTGCTCCCCGTGTTGGCGTGGGTTTCCTCCGGGTGCTCCGGTTTCCCCCACAGTCCAAAGACATGCGCTATAGGTGAATTGAATAAACTGAATTGGCCGTAGTGTATTTGTGTGAATGTGAGTGTGTATGGATGTTTCCCAGTACTGAGTTGCAGCTGGAAGGGCATCCGCTGTGTAAAATATATGCTGGATAAGTTAGCGGTTCATTCCACTGTGGCGACCCTTGATGAATAAAGGGACTAAGCCGAAGGAGAATGAATATATATATATATATATACTGCAACTGATCTACATAGATCTGTTACACATTTACATAACACTGTTTCTGAAATTGAGGGGTAATGTTGGGTGATTCAAACACATGATGTGAGCAGTAGACCAATCACAACAGACTGGGCAATCATCTGACCAATTAGAGTAGAGCAGGCTTATAGAGAGTTTGAGATTGGAAAGAACAGAATAAAAAATAAATAAGAATACAAAAAATAGCAGGAAAAATAATTGAAGAAAAAATAATTAGCCCTCCTGTGGAATTTGAATAATTTTTCTATATATATATATATATATATATATTTTATTTTTATTTTTTTTCTGGAGAAAGTTTTTTTTTTTTTTTTTTTTGTAATAAAAGCAGGTTTAATTTTTTATATAGTTTTTAATATAGTTATTAGCATCCGTAAGAAATTATGTTTTTTGATTGGCTAAAGAACAAACCACTGTTGCTCAATGTGCCTAATTATCCTAACTTGAGTAATTAACCTAATTAATCTAGTTAACCCTTTAAGTTGCACTTTAAGCTTAACACTAATGTCTTGTAAAATAACTAGTCAAATATTATGTACTGTACTGTCATCATGGCAAAGACTAAAGAAATTATTCATTCATTCATTCATTTTCTTTTCGGCTTAGTCCCTTTATTAATCTGGGGTCGCCACAGCGGAATGAACCGCCAACTTATCCAGCATATGTTTTACGCAGCAGATGCCCTTCCAGCTGCAACCCATCACTGGGAAACATCCATACACACCCATTCACACACATACACTACGGACAATTTAGCTTACCCAATTCACCTGTACCGCATGTCTTTGGACTTGTGGGGGAAACCGGAGCACCCGGAGGAAACCCACGCGAACACGGGGAGAACATGCAAACTCCACACAGAAACACCAACTGACCCAGCCGAGGCTCGAGCCAGCGACCTTCTTGCTGTGGGGCAAATGTGCTACCCACTGTGCCACCGTGCAGCCCGGCTAAAGAAATTAGTTATTAGAAATTAGAAATTGGCAACCCCTGATAGATAAGGGACTAAGTTTAAAAAAAATATTATGTTGAAAAAATGTATTGAAAACATTAAGCATCACTTGTGAAATATTTGACAAAGAATTCAAATATCACAGAAGGACTAATAATTATCCCGTAAACAGTAAATGATGAAAGAAAGGTTTTGTTTTGTTTTTAATCCTGAATTCTTTCAAACGTATTTGTAGAAGAAACTTTTTAAATTGCATAATAGAAGCACTTTAACAAAATAATAATAATAATACAACTACATAATAAAAAATAGATAAATAAATAATAATAATGGTGGTGCTAATTGGTGTTGTCGCTTTTGTAATGAATGTTCCAGGGCGATAAGGAGGCGGAGCTCGGACTTCCTTTCTCTCCTTTATGTGACCGCAAGTCTACAATGGTGGCTCAGTCTCAGATCGGTGAGTGATCAGGCATACAGTAAGTGTGTGTGGATTGATTGATTGATATGTGATTCCCACGTCCGTGTAGTCTGATGCCGTTCTCCCCAACAGGTTTCATTGATTTCATCGTGGAGCCAACCTTTACTGTGCTGACAGACATGATTGAGAAAATTGTGACTCCATTAATCGAAGAGGCTTCACCCGCCGGCCTGGCTGGATTCAGACGGTCCAGGTGAGGAAAAAAATTGAAATGAATGTTTTAAATATGCCTTATTATGAACATGTTAAACTGAATGACATTTTTGTGAGTGTCTTCTGTAAATCATGGTAAATATGTTTTGTTTTGTGCTCAGGAATTGCTAATTATAAAATTACTCTGATACATTATTGAAATAAAATGATTTACACAGTGGCTTGTTTCCATGATATTTAAGCATAATTAAGACATCACTAACAGTTTAAAATGTAATCAATATAAAGGCCAATAAGAGCAAATATTTAGACTTTTTATTTAGGATTTTTCTTTTTTTTTTTTTTACAGAACAACCCCTTCCCCAAAAATGTAAGCCCTTACCGATGAGGGAATAAAAAAATAATGATATAAAAATGTAAAATGTAATAAATAAAAAAATACTAAATAAATAAATAAATAAAGAGTACTGCCATCATAAATACTTTTCAGGGTTATTTAGAAACATTTAAAGGGATAGTTCACCCCAAAAATGAACATTTCCTCACCTTTCACTCTTTTATGAATTGCTTTCTTCTGTCCATGAACACAAAACAGGATACTCTGAAGAATGTTGGAAAAATCCAGCCATTGACATCCATAGTAGGAACAAAAGAATACTATGGAAGTCAATGGCTGAAAAACATTCTTCAAAATATCTTCTTTTGTGTTCAACAGAAGAAAGAAAGTGAAATGGGTTTGGAAAAAGTGGAGGATAAGCAAATAATGACAGAATTGTCATTTTTGGGTGAACTATCTCTTTAATTTAGTCAATTTGTAGACACCGAATGACTTGCCTGATGTTAATGTTATAATACATGACTTACTGTATTGTTTACAGGCTTTAACTTTATCTTCAATCTTTCCACAGTTGAAACACTGATTGAGTTATTACATTAGCATGTTTATTTGTATGAAGGACCAGGAGTGCTAGTTAGAAATAGAATGAAGAATCAAAGTATCAATTTAATAATTGAAGCATAAAAATGTATGTAAATAATGCACAATTTACATAGCTTTTTTAAAAGGCATTTGACAAATGCTCTCTGTTTGCCACTTGGTTTTCTTTTTACTTTTGCCACATGCTTTTCATTCATTCATTCATTCATTCATTCAATCATTTTCTTTTCGGCTTAGTCCCTTTATTAATCTGGGGTCGCCACAGCGGAATGAACCGCCAATTTATCCAGCATATGTTTTACACAGCGGATTCCCTTCCAGCTGCAACCCATCACTGGGAAACACCCATACACTCCCATTCACGCACATACACACTACGGACAATTTAGCCTACCCAATTCACCTATAGCGCATGTCTTTGGACTTGTGGGGGAAACCGGAGCACCCAGAGGAAAGTGGGAAGTTATTTTTAAATGCATTGTTTTATTGCTTTATTAAATGACATTGAAAAACACAATTTATATAAACACATTTAATCCATCCATTATTTGTTATTTTAAATTGTGATTTATTTATATACATTTTTATTCATATACATTTATCTTCATCTTATTTCCAACTGGCACTCCTGGTCCTCCATATATTTGGTGCTGTAAGCTGTAGAGAGAAAGGAGTGATGGCATTCATTTGCGCTTATTTATGAACCTAAATATTCATATACAGTATATTATATACAGTAGTTACTTAAAATGGCAGAAAATAATTACTCAAAATTTGTTGGAACCCTTTGTTTTAAACCTACCAAACATGTACATTTGAAGGCAAAAGGATTAACCCTATTGTGAAGTTTTAATGCTTCTTTACATATTTTTTCCAAGTGCTGTTAAATGGAGAGATTTTTTTCAACACATTTAATAAAATTATTTGTTAATAACTTTGTAGTAAGTAATGTATTTTGTCTTTGCCATGATGACAGTGCATAATATATTTCTATGTATTTTACAGACTAGTATTCAGCTTAAAGTGACATTTAAAGGCTAAACTGGGTAAATTAGGCAAGTTAGGTTAATTAGGCCAGTCATTGGACAACAGTGCTTTGTTCTGTAGCCAATTGAAGAGAACTACTTTTATTCCAGCCAAACTATTAAGTAGGCTAATAATATTGATTCAATTTTATTTAATTTTGTTTTACTAATTTTATTTCAGCAAACTATTTAGTGGGCTAATAATATTGATCTTGATTTTATTTATTTTTTTAACAAATTTTATTCCAACCAAACAATTAAGTGGGCTAATAATATTGACCTTCGTTTTTTTGCTTTAAAAACTACTTTTATTCCAGCCAAACTATTAAGTGGGCTAATAATAGTTTATTTTA
>CAIGQV010000641.1:5723792-5735102 GCA_903798115.1 Danio jaintianensis | reverse complement strand
TGTGTGTGTGTGTGTGTGTGTGTGTGTGTGTGTGTGTGTGTGTGTGTTTCTTACTGACTAAAAGCTAGTGAGAGAAAAATTAAAAACATTAATAAATATATAAAATATTCTAAATTTCTAAAGGGGGCTAATATTATTGACCGTGGCAGCTTTTTTTATTTTTCTATTTTTTTATTAATAGATTTTGTTTTTATTAAAACATCATATGTAGTATAATGACAAAGACAATGAGAGTCAAATGTCAACAATAATGAAACTGATTAATTTAAATCACTTTTTTCATGTACAAATAAAAAACAAAACCTTCAGAAGTAATTTAAAATATTGTGTAGTTGTAAATAATCAAAAATATATAAATAAAAAAAAGACCATAATATGCTGTTTAATTAGAGTGTATATTAATCAGTATTTAAATATGACTAAATATAAGCCAGCATATATCAGTTTATCACTACCATAAACAGTACTATATCTTCATTTCTGCTTTCGTGTTTGTTGTAACCATGTGTGTAACCACAATCACTGGTTTGGAAAAGCCTCACATTAACATGAAAGATTTTTCATTACTGTGTTGCAGGACGTTGTGTACCACAGTGGCTACATCTTAACATTGCACTCACATAACACATCAGAGAAACCAATTATCTTCTGAGTCATTTCAGTTCCAAAAAAAAAAACACCCAAGGATAAATTTCTCTAAAATCCAGTGGAAGTAGTTTGATTTCCGGGCACCTTCGGCCCACTTTTCAGCATGTTATGATTTTGAGACACAACACAAACAGAATGTCAATTGTGATTCAGCCGCTATCAGCAGGGGAGCTACTTTAGATTAATTTTTTTTTTCCCTCTCATCAGGAAAATTGGCAGAAAAAAGCCACGTCATGTTGATTTGACACCTTCGCACATTTTCTTTTCACCTCTGCATTTCTCCTTCTTGTCAAAACGAAACCATTTTCTCACCTTCATGTCGTTCCAAACATGTATGAGAAACTTCCAGGTATGTTTCCTGGATGTTTTTGATATATATGAATCCTTATATATGAATACAGCAGTCAACATTTGAAGCGGATCAAAACATTTTATCAAAGTTTTTTTTTGTATCTGCGCTTATTTTTTGTACTGGGTGTAAAATCAATTTTTGAAGGGAAAAATTGCAAGTTTATGCTGTTGACGTCAGAATTATTAGCCCTCCTCCCTAAATTTGAATTCTTTTATATTTTTTCCCCAATTTTTGTTTAATGGAGAGAAGATTTTTTTCAACACATTTCTAAACATAATAGTTTTAATAACTCATTTCTAATAACTGATTTCTTTTATCTTTGCCATGATGACAGCACATAATATTTTACTACATATTTTTCAAGATGTATAACAATGGTTTGTTGCAACACAGGCTCATTGTGAAAACGTATCCCGTATACATTTCTGGAGAGCGCAAATTATGTAGCCAGAGCTACGTATGGCTGCATTTCGTCTTTAAAATGAACGATACAGGGTGGTATAATGCCGCCGACAGCTTCTGTTTCTTTTTGCGCTTACCAGCTGAACGCTTACCTCCATGTGGACGGCTTTTCCGCTATTACCAGTTTGCCCAGTAGCTCGCTGCGTACGTCGGTGGACTTCAGATGCAGAGAGGAGTTGACCGCGACAACGGGGTTTGAGTCCGATGAAGAACAATTCCAGAAAGTAGGTAAGACAAAAACAAAAGCCAAAAAATAAAATAAACAAGTAAATAACAGTGAAAATGTGGTAAAATCTGAAAACTTGGTAAAAATCAGGCGGCTGCGAGGGCTTTTCTTTTTCTGGATTGCTTTTGAAAACACAGTCAGTTGGCTTTAGGGAAGGGGGTGGGCAGGGGTATCGGTAGATCGGTCAGTCAGTCAGTCAGTCGACAGCGGCCTCTGGTGTATTTACGAGAGAACAGCAGGCGCGAATCGCACTCATGAGAGAAATTTGAGATCTGAAAAAGCGTACACAGCGGCCTCTGGCGAATTCGCAAAAACAAAAACTGCAAAGAAAACGTACTTCCTGCGACGTATTTCATGCTCTCCAGAAATGTATACAGGAGTATGTATCAATAATATGCCTGGGTTGGTTTGTTCTGTAGCCAATAGAAAAAATATAGCTTAAAGGAGCTAATAATATTGACCTTAAAATGTTTTTTTTTTTATTAAAAACTGCTTTTATTCTAGCCGAAATAAAACAAATAAGACTTTCTCCAGAAGAAAACATATTATCGGAAATACTGTGAAAAATTTTCTTTCTCCGTTAAACACCATTTGGGAAATATTTGAAAAAGAAAAAAAAATCACAGGAGGGCGAATAATTTGGAGTTAAACTTTATAATATACAGCCAGTACAAAAAATAAATACATCTGAACCTTCATGACAAAAATGTCCCCATTAAAAATGCGGTATTGTTGGCAAAAATTCTAAATTGTAACAATTTTATTTATTTTAACATTTATAGTTTTTGCCCCATTGTTTAGATTTGGTCTGTCAAGTATTATGTTAATAAACTGTCATTTAACATCTTTTTTTAAGCGTTAACATCTTTTAAATGAATGGATTTTTGGAAGTTATTATCAGGAATTATGCTGGTAAAGAAATATGTCAGTAAAAGTGTAAAGAAATATTAATATAGGATACTTTTATGATCGTTTTTTTTACACAAACAATAATTAAAAATAGCTACTTGCTTTTTGACAGTCCTCATCCCAATTCACAGCCAATACATTCTATAACTCCAATCATATACAGTTGAAGGCAAAATTATTAGCCCTCCGGTGATATTATTATTCTCTTTCAATTATTTCCCAAGCACTGTTTAACAGAGTAAGGATTTTTTAAATTGTAATATTTACTGTAATATTTTTTCCTCGTGGATAAAGTCTTATTTCTTTTAGTTTGTCTGGAATAAAAGCAGTTTTAATTTTTTTTTTTTTATAATTTCTGTCCAATAACTTTCCTAATTAGCCTAACTTGCCTAACTAAACCTAACTTGTTAACCTAATTAAACTGAGCCTTTAAATTACACTTTAAGCTGAATACTAATAATAGCTAGTAAAATATTAAACACTGTAAAAAATGCTGGGTTCCACACAATTCATTTGTGTTGGGACAACTTAAAGGAAATAAGTTAATGTATTAGTTTGTACAAATTACAAATTTAAGTAAATTGAACATAAAACAATTTACATTTTTTTAACATTTTTGAGTGTACTATAATCATGGTAAAGACCAAAGACATCAGTTATTAGAAATTAGTTATTGAAACTATTATGTTTAAAAATGTGTTTAATAAAATCTCAGTTTGGGAAATATTTTAAAAAAAAAGAAAAAAAGAAATGAATCATTTTCTGTACTGTAGGTTTGGAACGACATAACAAACAAATGCTCATTTCCTATTCAAATACTCCCAACAAATCATAACAAAATCCTGTGTTCTGTGCTGATTGTAATCAGTATAACATTCTGTATCCATCCCAAGTAAGTTGAGTTTGCTCCATCTGAACACCTCATTCCCCTGTCAGACGTCAGTCATTGGAAGCGGAGCTCTAAATGTGCCAAATATCTGCTCTCCTCTGCAGACTCAGAAGACGAGCACAGTAACTGTGGGATCTCTCCATCTTCAGACAGCGCCGCCGCTGCATCTGCGCCCCATGCAGACTAAACAGCGAACCAATCCTGTACTATGCTGACCCCTGGTGGCTATTTGTCTTTTTTCTTTCTTAAAACTGGATCTTCATACTTTCTTTAATCTCCATCTGGCTTGGATGCACACACCAGGTTTTGGATTATCTGAAATGCACAAATTGTAAACGCAAATGGATGCACACACACAAAAAAGAAAAGAAATCATGGCTTTTGGAAGCTGAAATGCCACATGGAGATGAAATGTGGGAAGCGTCCCGGCTGATGTTGTTCCCCTGGGACAGAGCGACATCTGCCAACCTGCTCAAACAGACAACAGAGAACTTCAAACAACTCATGAAAAAAAAAAACATCACCTTCAAGAACACGTCCAAAGAATGTCTGCTGTTCTTTACCTCTTATTTTGATCATTGGTTGGTAACACTTTACTTGAAGCCTTTATGCATCACAACATAATGTGTGTTTTAATACATAATATCATATTATATTTTAAAGGATTAGTTCACACAAAAATGACACTTCTGTTATTAATTACTGTAGGGAATTTGGTGATTTCAGTCTCTATCCCGGTCATGGCACCAAATTGTAGGGAATTTGGGAATTTTTATCTCTGTCCGGGTCATGGCACCAAATAGTAGGGAATTTGGGAATTTTTATCTCTATCCGGGTCATGGCACCAAATAGTAGGGAATTTAGGGATTTTAGTCTCTATCCGGGTCACGACACCAAATTGAAGGGAATTTGGTGATTTAGTCTCTATGCGGGTCACGGCACCAAATTGTAGGGAATTTGGTGATTTAGTCTCTATCTGGGTCACGGCACCAAATTGTAGGGAATTTGATGATTTTAGTTTCTAGAATTTTCAACATCAAATGTGAACAGAGCAGAGATCAAGTTCCCATAATGCATTTCCCGACCGTAAATAAACAGAAAACACTTGTGAATCACAAAATACGGAAACTGTTAATTACCAGATATTTTTTACAGTGTCATTTTTCTGGACTTTGAATGTCTCCATTGCTGTCTGTGGAGGATGAGAGAGCTCTCAGATTTCATCTAAAATATCTTCATTTGTGTTCTGAAGTTGAACAAAGGTCTCAAAGGATTGGACTGACATGATGGTGAGTAATATGTAAGTCACTTTGGACACAAGCATCTGCTAAATGACTAAATGTAAATGTAATTAATAACAGAATTGTCATTTCTGGCTAACCTAATCCTTTAATGGAGTTGAATTGAAATGTAGTTGTTTGCAGAGACTAAATTAATGGGTGGTTGGGGCAAAAATGGCATTAAAATGAACAAAAATGTCCCACATATTCCAGAAAATGCACAATTAACGCCATGAAATGCCACTAGGAATACACTGTGATTGGAAATCAAAAAAATCATGCATTTCTAAACTTCTAAACCCAAAACATTATATTGTGTTGTTAAATTAGAGTTAGTGTTAGTTTCTTTGCATTACTTGAGGTCTGAAAACATGGAGTCTTTTTAGATTATATAGACCAGTTGTCATTTTCTGCTAATAAATGCTTTAAATGACAAAAAACTGATTAAATTAAACGAAGAAGAATTAAAAATGTCAATACATTTAGAACAGTGTCAAATACTGTATATATTTTACGTCTTCTTTGTAGTGGTGTTTTTTAATGTTAATTATAATGCGTTAGTAATGTTTTGAGATATTTTTTAAAGTCAGTTTAATGTAATTTTAAGTTAAAAATTACTCATCACTTTAATTTGATTCAGCTTCAAAATTTAAGGCAAATTTTTTTTTCTAACTCTAAATGTGTCTAGTCCAAATATCTAAAAACTCTTAAATCAACAAGCATTTTCTAGACAAGTAAATAATATTGTTTTGTTTTCAAAAATACTGTAAAATTAAGTGGGTTTTTGGGTGACACGGTGGCTCAGTGGTTACACTGTCGTCTCACAGCAAGAAGGTCGCTGGTTCAAGTCCCGGCTGGGCCAATTGGCATTTCTGTGTGGAGTTTGCATGTTCTCCCTGTGTTGGCGTGGGTTTCCTCCGGGTGCTCCGGTTTCCCCCACAGTCCAAAGACATGCGCTATAGGTGAATTGAATAAACTAAATTGGCTGTGGTGTATTTGTGTGTACGGATGTTTTCCAGTACTGGGTTGCAGCTGGAAGGGCATCCGCTGTGTAAAACATATGCTGGATAAGTTGGCGGTTCATTCCACTATGGGAACCCCTGATGAATAAAGTAACTAAGCCGAAGGAAAATGAATGAAGTGGGTTTTTCTTTAAAACAAGCTAAATAATCTGACAATGGGGTAAGCATTATAAGCTTGTTTTCGATTTGATTGTATGTGTTTAAATTTGTTGTCGTTTTACATTTTGTTGCATTATTATATATATAATCAGGCTTCAGGGAAAGTGTTATCTGTTTTATGTGTTAGTTATATAGACTTGCTGGTGCTGTTGTCCTGTTTTATTGTTGCGTGTGTGTGAGAGATATTGTACAGGTTCCATCATTTGTTGTCTGTACATATGCTTTGCAGGAGCTTCTTGATATCAAACAGTGTATGTTAATAAGGGTTTAATCATTAGATTTGCAGCCCGTAAGTCTTTGCCAATATCCTCTGCCGATTTCTCTTTTCTAGAAAATTTTTGTAAGCGTATTGTGGCTTATTATCCACACAAATATATAGGACTCTAGATCTGTCACAAATAATGTTGTCGTGTGATCCGCACAACATCGATTTCTGCTGCATATTGTGAAATGATGAAGGGAGAAAGAACAAAAGTACGTACACTTTTTCTTGGAAAATAAAGATTTTAGGATATTAGAATGCAAAAGTTATTTTAGAATACAACGTTTTTTAACTAATGAATATGTTGTAAAAATGTATATCTATTAAAAAAAAACACTTCTTGTTTTCTCTGGATTTATTAGGTATGGGTTTTAGTAAAATATTAATAATTGCCTTCTATAAAGGTCGGAGAACATTTCTTCAAACAAAAATATTGTGAATTAGACTTTTTTTTTTTGTTAAATATTTGTCAGATAATTTGTACCAAGAGTGCCAAACTTTGTATTTGATGTGTTTTGATTTGAATTATTTTATTTTATTTTATTTTATTTTATTTATTATTATAATTTTTTTTTTTGTTTGTTTAATTTTATTTTAATTTTTTGGGGGTTTTTTGTTGTTGTTGTTGTTGTTGTTTATTTTATTTTGATTAGTTTTTTTATTTTATTTCATTTTTTGTTGTTATTTATTTTATTTTAAGTTTTATTGTTCAATTTTTATTTTGTTTAGTATTTTGTTGTTATTTGTTTTATTTTAATTTAATTTATTTTTTTTGTTGTTTATTTTTTATTTATTTTTTATTTATTTTTTTTGTTTTATTTTATTTTATTTTGTTTTTTTTCTATTTAAATTTTATTTGATTTGGTTTTTTGTTGTTTATTTTTATTTGTTATTTTTATTTTATTTAGGTTTTTTGTTGTTTTTTATTTTATTTGGATTTGGTTTTTTGTTTGTTTTTGTTTTGTTTTATTTTTATTTTATTTAGTTTTTTGTTATTTTATTTTATTTTGATTTGGGTTTTTTTCTATTTTAATTTTATTTAATTTATTTTTTTGTTTTTTGTTGTTTATTTTATTTTGATTTGTTTATTTTTGTTTTGTTTATTTTGATTTTAGTTTTTTATTTTATTTTGATTTGTTTATTTTTGTTTTGTTTTGTTTTGTTCTATTTTAATTATATTTAATTTTGTTTTTTGTTGTTTATTTTGATTTGTTTTATTTTGATTTTATTTTTTATTTCGTAACTCTTCAAGTCTAAACACAAAAAAATATTTTCATTTCAAATTTGTAAGAAATGTTATCAGTGGTTTATAAATTTGAAACAAGGCTACATTTTGCTCAAATTAATCGTAAATCCTGAGAAACTGAGGATTTTCCATTGCTATATAAATGAACAGTTGAACACGAATCAATGCTCACATTTCACTCTTAAACCACCACAAACATGCTCAGCTCTCCAAGCCATTGAAATATAGTACAGTAAATGTAATTATTTTGACATTAGCTTGTATTTTCTTCTATTTTTGTAATGTAATGTATATAAAAGTTTATATTATTTATGAAGTGTTTATAGGGTAATTTGGTATGAATAATGATCAATCCAGTATAACTCTAGAAGGTGTACATTCATGTTCAGATCTGTGAGAGAATTAAAGGGAATTTCTCATGTTTTTTTAGTTCTCGTAGAAATAGTCAAGTGCATTTTTTGCATTAAACTTTAGTCCTCGTGAGGTTTTTATATCTGTCTTCTCTGTCTGTGGTGTTCATCTTTCTGTAAATCAATTTCATACTCTAAAATGTACAAAAAAAAAGAAAAAGAAAAATGTAAATAGGCTGTTATAAATAGGCAGCAAAATCCTGTGTTAATGTCTGTTGCCTCAACCAAAGATGATTTTAATGTCTGTATGTCCTTTTACTCATCGCAAGCCATCATTCATTCATTTCTTGAGTTATTAGTTGGATAGAAAAATGCATTGTTGCCTTAAATCTATTGTTAATGATCGCTGTGAATCTGTTTCGTTGTCTTCTTGACACATATCTTTGTTTTGGGTTTCTTTTTTCTTTGTTTGTCTTGTCTTTTCTTCATCTTGAAGTGATTTCAGGTTTGAGTCTGATGTGAATGTTTGCATGTTGCTCTCCTCAGCTTTGTGGATGAATTTTGCAAAGCTCAATTTGATTGGTTGATCCTGTGCCATTGTAAAATGTCATAAGTGTCATGATTTTATGCTGTTCTTGTTTTGTTTATTTCCAGAAGCAAAGTGGAGGGTCGGTGACAAATTGCAAAACGTGAATTTTCTTAATCAGTATTTTCCAGAAAAAATATCTAAACATATATATAAATAAATATCGATATCTATAAAATATATAATAAAATATATATATAATATAAATATATAGTTAATTTTTTGGGGGGTAAATTTCAAAATGTATGTTTGCTTAATAATAATGTATTTTAATTAAAATATATATTTAATGGGGGTGGCATGGTGGCTCAGTGGTTAGCACTGTCGCCTCACAGCAAGAAGGTCGCTGGTTCGAGTCCCAGTTGGGCCAGTTGGCATTTCTGTGTGGAGTTTGCATGTTCTCCCCATGTTCGTGTGGGTTTCCTCTAATTTCTCCCACAGTCCAAAGACATGCGGATGAACTATATTGTCCGTAGTGTATGAGTGTGTGTGAATGAGTGTGTATGGGTGTTTCCCAGTACTGGGTTGTGGCTGGAAGGGCATCCGCTGCATAAAACATGCTGGAATAGTTGTCAGTTCATTCCGCTGGGGCAATCCCTGATAAATAAGGGACTAAGCCGAAGGAAAATGATTGAATAAATAAATATATTTTATGAAAACAAAACAGAACCAGGATAATTAAATATGTTCTGCTTGCCCCTTTGTATTTTTTTATGCATAAATATTCAGATAATTCACTATTTTACTGCGACTTGTTATTGTTTTGTGCAGAAATATTCAGTCAATTGAATATTAAATACCCAAGCTTTGTTGCTTTGTGCAGAAATTACATATATTTTATCCAGCGTAAATATGTTTTGTATTTAAAAAATATAGTATCTCTGAAGATAAAACATGTCTAGTTCACTTAATATTATTTAAGGGATGTTCAGATATTGTGACAGAAATACCGATTAAGAAAGCTCTGGATAAAACGAGTACACAGTCAATTTTACTGTCTTTATTAGGACTATAACTGTTTTGCTATTCAAGTCATTTTTACCCTAGTGTTTAACACATTTAGGCTCAGAATGTGTCTTTTCTTTTCTTTTTTCAAGTGAAATGCTGTATGTTTAAATAAGATAAATATGGCACAGTGAGATTCTGCCTTAATGACTGTTTAGTTCTGCTTTGTAGTAAATGTTGAGTACATACGTGTGTTCGCCAAGAAACCTCTGTCAAAATTAAGCTATTTTTATTTATTTATTAATATGATTTGAAATCCTCATGTACAGTATAACTTCGGCACTCAAACGCATATCGTTTTATTTTAAAGGGATAGTTCAGACAAAAATTTAAATCCTCATCGTTCTCGAACATGTTGGAGTTTCTTTCATCCGTTGTACACAAAAGAAGATATTTTGAAAAATGCTAAAAACCTGTAACCATTGACTTCCATAGTGTTTGTTTTTACTACTATGGAAGTCAAAGTTTACGTTATTCAAAATACATTATTTTGTGTTCAACAGAAAAAAAGAAACTCGTAACGATTTAAAACTATTTGAGGGGTGAATAAATAAGTGTACATTTTTATTTTTGGGTGAACTGTCCCTTTAATTAAACTGAGCAGCGTAAATCACACCGTTCTGTGAACTGCGCCATTTTTACTTGTATTTCATTTCGATCTCTCAGTTAGTTTGTCATAAGTTTGTTTAATTTTTTCTACATAAATGTTTATTGATTGCATTCATGACTTTTTTATTTCAAAAAAGAGGTGAAAAAACGATATCATAAGGCAGGTGTGGTCATGTGATCATGCTTGTTTCGACGCTCCTTAATTGCACTTTTGTGACAATAAATCTTTACTCAAAGGGCTCAGATGACGAGTTTGAGTCTTTCTTTCGGTATGTCTGACCTTTGAACGTGTACAGCATTAGATAGTTAGCTCGTTTGTTAAGTTTGTGCTCTGTTTTTTGCAGTTTCGACTCGCCGCAAATACCACCTGGTGAGATACAGTAAGAAACCCAGTTACTGCGCGAACTCATATTTACCGTCCAGACCGCAGAAAGAGGAGAGAAGCAGAGCCGCTGACCCGCGCGTCAAGGCCAGACACCTGCAGACCATCTCTCTGAGACGAGGGAGGTGAACACACACACACACACACACGTTTGTTTTTGTGAAAAGTGGGTACATTACATAGGTTTCCATTGATTTTATACAGCACAAACCGTATTTTCTATTGGCCTAACCCTAAACCCAACCATCACAGGAAACAGTGTACAGCTTTACTCTCTGATTAAACTCATTCTGTGTGATTTATAAGCATTTTGAGAAATGAGGACATCAGCTGTGTCCTCATATTTCACCTCCTTTTTGTAATACCTGTGTCATACCTATGTCATTATACAGATTTGTGTCCTGACATGTCACAAAAACACGTACACGCATGCACACACACTCGTGTTGGGGTTTCATCTTTTATGAGGCATATGTATTGATTTTTATACTGTAGGCTACTACATTCTATGGGAGGCCGTTTGGGACGAAACACAAGTCAGAATTATTAGCCCTCCTGAATTATTAGCCCTATTATACTGTGAAAAATTCCTATAGTAAAGTGTGTATTTAAGGATGCTGTATAGCCTATATGCTTAATATATATACATGAGCAAACATATTTGTACATGCAAGTGTTTAGTGTGTTTCGTCCCACTTAAGGACACTCCAGATATGTTTCGTACATATGAGCAAACACAGGGCCGCTGCTGACCAAAAGGGTGCCCTAAGCGAAATTTTACTGTGGTGCCCCCACAATAAAACAAATACAAATACACAAATACACACAAACATATGCATTTAAACATGTATGCATATGCATTTAAACATGCATTTAAACATGTATTTACAAATACACACAAACATATGCATTTAAACATGTAT
>CAIGQV010000641.1:5707274-5722849 GCA_903798115.1 Danio jaintianensis | reverse complement strand
TACAGCACCTAATTATTATCATTGTTTATTTATTATAGTATTATTATTCCACAATGTTTTGATTTTTGTTTTCAGTTTTTTACAACAAATTTATGCACATATCAGACATTTGTTAATATTTTTGATTAAATAAACAAAAGCCATATTCTCTGGATAAAAAAATAAATTAATTAAAAATAATAATAATAATATATTGGGGGGTTTTTTGCACTTTTTTACCATACTGAGTATTTGTGAGCGAATCCTGCTTTGTGTGTGCAAAATCTAATTTTATTTTTACATATTTTGGGTTGAAAAATTATGTTGACAAGTTATTGAAAGCGGTTTCTTGAGGTGTACCAGCTACTGTAACCTTCTGTACACAAATAATCACATACTAATACACCAGTACATACTACACAAACACTGCTTTCAGAAATATCATAATAGTTCTGGGAGTGAATATGAACAACCATCATCTCTATATATTCTGTCCAAATAATATATAAATGATGACCAAAATTGAACTATTCCTGCATTTATGCTACAATATTTCTGTTGTATATAACATGCTTGTAAATAAAATGCTATCTGCTTTAATCTACATTGTGTTTCTACAGCAAAACACTCAAATAACCACACACTCACACACACACACACACACACACACACACACACACACAAAACAGATCTGCAAAACCTACATTTAATGAAGGCTCGGAAAATAACAACAAAATATTAACAACCACAAATCTACTTCTTCATCTCCTTCTCCTCGTCCTCCTGGTGAATCATTCGAGCTTCAGTCTTCATCAGTCTCACGCCTGTGAAAGACAAGAAAACTCAGACAAAGAGATGTTTGTGGAAACCCAATGAAAGACAAAATAAAAGTCAAAATCTTGCCTGGTATAAGCGGAGGGCTGTTGAGAACAGGAGTGTCTTTTCTCCGTGGTTTTTTTTGTCCCAGTTTACCCTGCTGATGTTCCTCGGCGATGCGTTTCTGGTTGTCCATTTCATCTACAGGAGGATAACAGGTTTACAATGCATCCGGCACACTGTCGCCATCTGTTACATCCTGTATTATCCACACTCTGAGCTTTTCTGTTCTAATCATTTCTTTTAAAATGCACAGAAATGCATGCAGAAAGGCATTGAGAAACTGCGGTACTCACAGAGGTGTTCGTGCATGGTGAGTGCGTGTTCGGCTTTGTCTGAGAGTGACCTCACACAGTCGGTGGACATGCTCCAGTCTGTTCAGGTATCAGATATCAGCACACACACATACACACGCGCTCATATGCTTGACAAAGGCACTGTCATATTTACTGGAAGGCATATTATTGGTTCAGAGAATGGTGCAAACTGAATAAACAAAGGAGATTCTGGACTCAAAAAAATAAGGTTTGGAATTTAAGCGTGTTATTGATAATTATGTCAATGCTAAATGCAATAAATGAATGAAAATTACAGTGTTTAATTCCATGATAATGTTTTTTTAGAGAAAATGATAACTTTTTATAGGAATGTTCTTTTTAAAAATATAACACCAACAGCAATGTAAAAACTTTAACACATAACGTGCTTTAAACACAAATATATCCTGTAAACATTTTACTTACTCTATTAGCATAATTATCAATATTTTTTAAAAATTAAGTTAAAAACTATGCTATTAATGTAGCATTTATTAACATGCAAAGTACACAGACTTATTGATATTCTGAACAAATTACTAAACATGTTGAATAATATAAAGAGAAAGAAAATATATATATATATATATATATATTAATCAAAATTACGCTGAAAAACTACTTTTTAATTTATTTTTAATGCCTTTTGATTTTTTATGAATATTTATATTGTATTTATTAACATGAAAATATAATAATATTCCAAAACATTACATTTATATGTATTGTGTATACATACATATATACCTTAATTGTTTTTCTCAATCAATTAACATTTGCTAAAACACTTTGTATGTTCTTTTACATTCAGAAAAAAAACAATTGTATGACATTGTATGACTATTTTTGTGTATGTATGCTAAACAGTAAGTATTACATATGTATTTTATGTGTTTTATTAACATTTGCCAAGCATTTGCTGAAATATTTTGCTATCTTTAAGATATATCTAAAAAGCCTTACCTCAGTGCAGCAGAGCCGGAGCGTGACTGCAGGCCTGATCAAAGGCAGAGGTTATGTACTCCAGGAGGGGGGGCCTCCTCTGTTGTCATGACAACGGGGCCCTTGTCATGTGTCAATCATCCCAGCTTCCATGAATGCACCATCCTCATCAAGCTTAAAACAACTCCCAACACTTTTAGCACTGATTCAGACATGATGAAAAGCAAGTTATTGGCTTCATTTGCTTTTGATTTGATGTGTTCGCAATTGACTCAAGCTCAAATCTCAAAAATGGTTTAAAACAGTGACCTATTTTTGTTATTTGTTACATCCACACTCTCAGCCACTGATCTATACTATAGATTAGTGGTACTCAACTGGATTGGCCGTGGGACATACATTATCCCAAGCTGTGACCTATTTTTGCCATGAATATATATATATATGTAATTTAATATACCCTATACCACACAACACATTGAAAGAATATAAAAAATCCTGATGAATAAACACACACAATTACATAGCAGGCCCAAACTGTTTTTTGTAGACTCAACAAATTTAGTAGGCTACAGTGGAATGAGTTAGCTTAAAAATAAGTTGCATGTTTGTAATTTCCTTTTGCTCTTTATTATTAAGTGATATACAAGTATATGTTCCTTATGTCATAGGTTTCATTTCGTAACAAATAACTAAAGTGTTAACCTACTTTTATTTGTTAGCTAAAAGGAACATGATCTAGCATGATTTTCATGTCAACGTGACATTTTATTTTACACACAGATATGGGAACCTGGCTGACAGCCGTCACTCTGTTTTTGATTTTTAATGGAGCATACAAAACATCTCCATCATGTTTTCAGGGCACTGATATATGAGCTCAGTGAATTTCATTCATTCATTCATTTTCTTTTCGGCTTAGTCCCTTTATTAATCTGGGGTCGCCACAGCGGGATGAACCGCCAACTTATCCAGCATATGTTTTACGCAGCGGATGCCCTTCCAGCCGCAACCCATCTCTGGGAAACACCCATACACACCCATTCACACACATACACTACGGACAATTTTAGCTTACCCAATTCACCTATACCGCATGTCTTTGGACTTGTGGGGGAAACCGGAGCACCCGGAGGAAACCCACGCCAACACGGGGAGAACATGCAAACTCCACACAGAAATGCCAACTGACCCAGCCGAGGCTCGAACCAGCGACCTTCTTGCTGTGAGGCGAACGTGCTACCCACTGCGCCACCGCGTCGCCCACTGCTGCTTCTCCAATAATTAAATATGAAAGAAATGTGGATGAAGTGTCGAGATGATTGACTAGACGTAACTAAGCAACATAACAATCTGTTAATGAGGATGTAGTATGTCCCAAAGCTTGCATACTCTGTTACACACTCAAAAGTATATACTTTTCCTTTACAAAAAAAAGTGCATACTTTTAGGGCGTAGTATAAATATGTGAATTGGGACGCAGCAATTCTGTTTTTAGCGTACTATATAGTATGGAAGTATGCGATTTCGGACGCAGCTAACAGTCTATGCACTCAACGGCTAGAAAATACCCACAATGCACTGTGAGAGTTCACGCGCCGATTGAATTTCCGCGTCTGACCACAAGATGGAATCCTCAGCATCAGTGATCCTCAGAATGTAAGTTTCTAAGCAAGTTATTATTCAGTTAAAGTCATGTTTAATGACAGAAATGAAACCAAAAAACATTGTGTCATTGCTAATCGCTTGCTAAGTGTCTAAATACGTTTTATTTTTAGCAATTAACTTTATCAAAGTTAAGGAGCGTCCCTTCCAGTGCGCTCAGGGCTCGAATCCACTCACTCGTTTTCATTTACGTGAACTAAGGGAACAGTGAATAAGGAGTAATAGTGAATCATGGTAAGCCTTTATGGGGTGATTTCGGACACAGCACTAGATCCGCTTTATGAGAACGTGTGTTTCTCGCGCACATCAACAAACCGCGTCTGACAGAACAGAAGCGTCAACAGCTTTCACACACATCTTTCTTGTTTTACATCACATAAACACTCAGTGACCCACTTTTGGTTCTCGACCCACCAGTACACAAACACTGTTATAGATCATTGCGAGCACAATGGAGAGCGTGAACAAGAGGAAATGAATAATAGGCCTAAATGAAAACAATGGGAATGTATTGTTTGCTGGCAGGCTTTGATGTGAATCTATTCTCCTGTGAAGTGAAGGGTGTTTCCTCCTCACGCGTGGAGAGTGTGAAGAGCTTTTTGCTTGATGATCCACAGGGCAGAACACGGTGTTAAAAACATTCACGCCAATTCGACGCCAGGTAAGGGAGCCAAGAACACACATAAACGTAAAAAAAAGTCTGAATACAATGTGGAACTTCGCACACGATCCCTGAGCTCTGATAAAGCGGTTAAACTAAACATTCTGACGAAAATGACATGAGAATAAACAAAACAAAACTAATAATAAACATATATGCAGATGTTTACTTGATAATTTTAACGTTAAAGGAGCAGACTAACTGCTTTGAAATGTATTATTTTCAAACGTCCAGCTAGTTTGAGGAAGCAACGACGTATATTTGTTATATTCACCAGGCCCGTAGCCAGGGGGGTTCGGGTGGTTCGAAAGACCCACCCCCACTGACAAAGATGCAGAATTTGTCCCAAACATGAGATCATTTGTCCTATTTTGACAGCTAAGACATCATAAATTGTGAAAATAATCCATCAAAGGCTTTAAGACCAAGCGGAATCTGACGTAAGTGAAGTCATCTTTCGCTAATGTATTGTTGTTAAAGAGAAAACATTTTACAAGGAACTTTTATTCTAAATCTTAGACCTTATTCTTGAAAGAAAAAATGACCAAATTTTAATACTAATTAGGCTGTTGTTGTTATCCATTAATTTTCAAATGTACTTTTTACAAGAGAGGCTAGAAAAAAAAAATCGTCAAGCTATACATTATTATTATTATTATTATGTTTTAATTGTTCAATATTCAAATGGCCAAATTCTGACTGAGGAAAGTTGAATGTGCTGTTCAGTTTGTTATTTACCTAATAAATGACAATAAGTTACAGTTTTTAATTTAAAACTTTATTTTATAAAGTTAATATTATAACTTCTTATAAAAATGATGAGATAAAAAAACTATTTATTTTTTTTCCTAATGATGTATGATGTAATGAATTTGTATTTTTTTTCTTATTTTTTCTTTATTCTAAATCTTTAGGAAATATTTTTCGTACATCAAAAAGTGGGCGCAGTGGGTAGGACGATCGCCTCACAGCAAGAAGGTTGCTGGTTCGAGCCCCGGCTGGGCCAGTTGGCATTTCTGTGTGGAGTTTGCATGTTCTCCCCGTGTTCGCGTGGGTTTCCTCTGATCCAAAGTCCAAAGATATGGTATAGGTGAATTGAATAAGCTAAATTGGCCGTAGTGTATGTGTGTGAATGCAAGAGTGTATGGTGTTTCCCAGTGTTGGGTTGTGGCTGGAAGGGCATCCGCTGCGTAAAACATATGCTGGATAAGTTGGCGGTTCATTCTGCTGTGGCGACCCCTGATTAATAAAGGGACTAAGCCGAAAAGAAAATGAGTGAATGACATCAAAAAGTGTGTTTATTATGATCGTCAGACAAGCTAATCCAGCTAAAAAAAATTGTGCTTAAAATGTCACTAAATGCAGTGTTTAAACCTCATAATTAAATAAAAAATGAAGCAAATAACTGCAAAAAGGTCCACTTTTAAGAAAAAAAGAACCACCCCTTTCACCAGGCTGGCTACGGTCCTGTTCACACTTACATTGTGGAAAGAACAGTATCTGTTACAAGGCAAAATAATGAGTTATTTGTAAGCCAAATGTATTTTGTGAGCCATTTTTTGCATTGAACTTTCGTGAAATACTTTATAAACAGGCTGAATGAGGCGAATTATTATTGACAAAAGATGAATGTTATGATGTTTGTATTAATGTGTTATTCCTTTACAAATGACTAATTATGTAACATAAAAAAGGTTTGCAAATATCATTGTTAAACTTTAATTAGTGTTCAAAATCATGGTTATACTTGTCTTTGACGATTTCACGCTGGGAAAAGATTACATCTGGAAAAACCAAATGTTAAAATGTTTCCATTTCCTAACAAAAACTCTTGGTAAGTCTCTTAGGAAATTGAGTTAAAGTTGGTTTTATATTCGCACATTTGATTAGTGACAACTTATGACATGCTCCCTATTGTTTATCATGGTACTTTGAATATTCGGTCTGAAATCATATGTAATGACTTGAAAACAACAGTCATTGGCTGCTAATGGGATCTCACTGTTTAGAATTTGCAAAGAATATCTTTGTGAAATTATATTATTAAGGAGAAAGTCTGAATGTGTGAATATAAAACCAGCTTTACCTCAATTTTTAAGAACACTAGAGGAACCATTGCATTACTGCAGCAGTTTCCTTATAGGGTCAGTGCTGTGAAATGAAGTGGTTAATTACAAAGAGCAACAGAGAAGGGGAGGGAATGAGACTGTTCAATATTACTGGATTCAAAAATAATAATAATAATTATATATATAATGGTTTCCCAGAGATGGGTTGCAGCTGGAAGGGCATCCGCTGCGTAAAACATATGCTGGATAAGTTGGCGGTTCATCCCGCTGTGGCGACCCCAGATTAATAAAGGGACTAAGCCGAAAAGAAAATGAATGAATGAATGAATATATATAATGGGATATTTGTGCACATATAAACTCATCTGGACACATAGTTTATAATATATACATATTTTTATTAGTTCTGAACTCAAGAGGCAGCACTTCATTTTGTAAGTGACTTGGAAAAAACCCCAAGCAGAATCTTCAGGTCTTCACTGTATTGCCGCATTACTAAAATAAGACACAAAAAGGACAAAAGATTAAACGAGCAATTCTCTGTATTCTCTGTATTCTGTAAAGTGTTCTGTATTCAAAATATAAAAGGAAGTGCTTGCTTACAAAATTTTCAAATAAAATAAGAAAATTCTTATCCGTTTCCCACATTTATTTACAAAAAAATATATTCCCTAAATTACATTTGGAGACCCCCAAAAATATTTTCTCATACGGAAAAGTAAATGTGGTATGGTACATTAAGTATAACCTAACTTTTCACTACAAACTGAAACAGAAATAGAGCAACAGATATAAAACAAACCTTCTTATTCCAGAGGGTTACTGTTAATTGAATGCTGTAATGAATTTTTCAGCTGAAAGAAAAAAAAAGGTGACCATTAACAACATTCAGTACATTTAACCATCATCAAATCCAATTCTTGTCATTGGACTTTGTGTTTCTTACACTTTTGATAAAAGCTAGAAAGTCGAGCCTGTCTGGTTTGCGATTGGCATCCCATTGGGTTTGGGAGGGGAACCGGTGTGGATCTTGACATGTTGCTCTTTGATTCCCAGGACAGGTGCAGTGATGATGGACGCACCGCTGTGGACTGGACATGACGGGCAGCAGGCAGCACTGAACCGCCACACTCCTGGTCAAGGTGGGTTGTGAATGGGGCGTATCAGAGGGTGTAATCCGCAGTTGGGTGCACAGCTCAGACTGTTCATCCATGAGCCGATTCAGCTTCTACAAACATAAGAGAAGAGTTTTTAACATAAAATTTCACAAAGGTGTAATAATAAGTACGGTGGCCGAGGGAGCTTAAAGTACAAATGAAATCAAAACTAACCATATTTGACTTTGTTAGCTCACATTGCTAGTTTTGTGGTGAACAATTCATCTGTGCATGTCATAAAGAAAAAAAAATTGCTTGCCCTTGTAATCTTTAATTGAAATCAGAAAATGCACTTCCTGTTTGTTTTCAGTTAAATTCTCAGATTACCTCTGTCTCAGGAATTGGGCGTGGCTAACATATTTAACCACTCCCTCCAACTGTCAGTTTTGACGTCAAAAATGATGAGGACGAGGTGTCTGTTAGGTTCTAATAACTCTTCTAAAACCCATTTCCTGATCTTTCTGAATTAAATGCCTATTTTACTACATCCAATCAGCTCACAGTAGAAAAAACAAGCCACGCCCACAATACGAAAAAAAAATGGTCGCAGCTTCCGATTCATGTGAATTTTAATGTGCTGCGATTTAAGAAAACATAAGCAATTACAAAAAATGCCAGCAAATTTAAAAAAGATCCTCATCGGTGTTGCAAATCCTGACAACGCAAAAAATGCACTGCATTTCCTCACAGCCTGTTTTTTTTTTATTTGTTTGCATTGTATTTTCTCACAACACATACAAATAGCATGGAACACAACAGAAATGTTTCAAGGGGACCCAAAAACGTGACGGACTTGGCTGGAATATGTTTATTGTGTTTATTTTGACATCCTGATTACACGATTCCCTTTTTTTCTATTTTTATTAGCCTAAATAGCCGGGTCCGTCACGTTTTAGGGTCCTTTTAAAACATTTCCATTGTGTTCCATGCTATTTGGACGTGTTGTGAGAAAATGCAGGCGTTTTCTTAATTGTTTGCATTGTGAGAAAATGCAATGCGTTTTTTTTTTTAAATGTGTTTGCGTTGTGAGGATTTGCTACACAAACCAATGAGAATCTTTTGTTATTTGCTGGTGTTTTTTGTAAGTGCATGTGTTTTCTTAAATTGCAGCACGTTAAGCTTATTTACAGCCACCGAAAATAAGTCTTCATTAAAACATTATAAGCTGAGAACCAAGCCAAACAGCTATTGATCTGAATATTACACATTTAGATTAGAAACAAAGGGATCAAGGACAAAGGTTCAAGACTGTGTACTTAATGGCTTCAATGAGAGAAAGAACTACAATTTTTTGAAGTACTGCGAATGATAAATAAATTAAAAACAATGAGGAAATAACGTTAATGTTTAATGTGTATCCCTAGAAGGAATATATAAAATTATTTGTAAAATATGCACATAAATAAATATGTCCCTCAATTTATTAGGTATTTTTGTTTCATAAATGTCAAATATATATATATATATATTAATTTTTTGGGGGGGAATTTATGCAATATCTTCCAAGTATTTTGAGATTGAACAGAGATTTACATTATTTGCTGTGCTTCTTGGGAGTGGGCGGAGCTAAAGATCTATTTTGGTGCGCTTTACTTGCTGCAGTTCTCTGATTGGTGGAACTAACTGTGCAGCATCATGGGTAATGTAGTTTTTTCTGTACAAATTCCAACATTAAACAGGATTCTTTTTAAAAATTAGCTGAATTAATGCGAACAGGGGGCTGCACGGTGGCGCAGTGGGTAGCACGTTCACCTCACAGCAAGAAGGTCGCTGGTTCGAGCCTCGGCTGGGTCAGTTGGCGTTTCTGTGTGGAGTTTGCATGTTCTCCCCGTGTTTACGTGGGTTTCCTCCGGGTGCTCCGGTTTCCCCCACAAGTCCAAAGACATGCGGTACAGGTGAATTGGGTAGGCTAAATTGTCCGTATGTGTGATGTAGTAGTGTATGGATGTTTCCCAGTGATGGGTTGCAGCTGGAAGGGCATCCGCTGCGTAAAACATATGCTGGAAAAGTTGGCGGTTCATTCCGCTGTGGCGACCCCAGATTAATAAAGGGACTAAGTCGAAAAGAAAATGAATAAATGAATGAATGAGAAGTTCAAATGTGCGCATAATAATGAAAAACATACACAATTCTTAGTGAATGAGACCCCATGTCCTGTTAAAGCCACTATCATATCTAAATTAAGGCCGAAAATGACATGAGAATAAACAAAACAAATTATTCATTAATTATTCATTAAATTAAGAATGAATAATGCGAACAGATGGGTTCAACAAAAGGACACACTATCGATTAACAACCTAAGAGCTCACAAGATTGATTTTTTACATAAACTGATAAATCATTAATTTCCCAATGGAAAAAAAAATGCAGTGAGTTTTACATCCTTACATTTAAATATTTGGAACATTTTCAGTCCTAGTTAAATTCTTGCTCATAAACCATATTTATTTAGTGTGCATGAGTAGTTTCAATACCATTTTGATGCTGTCATCATAGTTATGTACTAGATCAGACAGCTGCTGTTCAAGCATCCCAGCTTCCTGTTTGACAGCTGCTCGTAGCCTCAAAACATCTTCCACTTCCTCCCTGAGACACAAAATCAACTTTAAACGCTGCTCTACACAGCAAAATACATGCCACTGAAGATCACTATAAAATCAGTATGATATTCCAATATACAGTAACACTAAAGTTCACCTGTGGGAGTCTGACAGACAGCCGAACACGGACACTTGTTCATCTTCTAGTCTCACTTCAATTTCTGTCAGAACTGTTCGGAATTTCTTTAAACACTTCAACATGTCTTCTAGCTCATCCAGAGAGTACTGGAAAGAGAAAGAAAGCAATTTTAGTTGGGAAGCATAACTTAGTTTATTGATAGAAGCTGGTTAGTACATGCTGGTTCTGCACATCATAACCAAAGTGATCTAACAGCGTTAACCTTAAAAAAAGATGGTCTTATTTTTATTCAAATATTATGGTCATCTTGACCTCAGTCTCCGAACCAGGTGATTGGATTGATCAAAAGAGCCAAAACCGGGGTTATATGTAAAGTCCGCATGAACCGGAAGTTGCTGAGACTTTTATTTTAGTATGTTGATGTACGTCCAATTGAAATGGAATATTGAGTAGGGGGGCGGAGCTTTCTTTTTGCACATCATTCCTTTATAGCAAACTAATGGTAAGAGGGGCGTGGCTAAGAATATTATGGCTGAAGCCATCAAACTGACATCATCAGAGAAGGACCGTCCCTCCAAATGCTGAAGCAAATAGTCATACTTTGACTGAAGATTACCAAAACAAACTTTTTTTTAGTGATTTAACTTGTATGGATTGATTCTTCACCTAAACATTGTAAATTTTGATTTCACACGGACTTTAAAGAAAACCCAAACCTTAACAGCAAATATATGAAGAAAAATGAATTTAAAATACAAATAAAAACTAGAAAGATATCTCTGTTTCCATCTAAAGTTGCAAATTTAACTAATATTAAATATTGCATAAAATGCAAACTATAAGCAACCATGTGTTTTTAACTTTCTTGGCCAATCATCGACCATGGAAACCACTGTAGCTCTTTTTCCCAATATAGGCAATTATTTGTGTCTGTAAGTGCAAAGACAACACAAAGAGCAACAAACACTGTCATGTTATTATGTGTTTGGTTGCCTGATGTTTCCCAGGAACACAAACAGTTCCTGGAAATCTTTTTAATCCCAATAATTTTATAATTTTCTTTTCCTGTTATAGCAAAGTCAAATGAGCTTTTTGATATGCGTAAAATAATTTCTGTGATTGAGTTTCATAAAAGTCAAAATTGTGCATACAGAGTTAAAGATTTTCATGGCCTGTAACCTCCAAATGCAGGCAGCTTGAGTTGTGTGTCTGTAAGTGAGAATGTGTGTTGTTGAAGGGGATTTTTAGTGCTTGTGCTTAAAGTCTGTGAAGATTCTGAAGTGGTCTGTGTTTGCTACTGTTTTCCATTACAAATGCAAATAAAGCATACAGATTCAAATAAGCCTCATTAAACAAGCAGTGCAAAGAGCTTAAGAGGTGGAAGAGATTTTCCTAGAATAGACGTGTTTCATCTTAGTATGTTCTGAAAATCTATGCGTCTACGCAACAACCCATGGATCTCCATACTTCAAATGTTCAATTCTTCCCACTAGAGATAAGTGGGTCAGCTCCAATCTGCTGTTAAAAATAAAATAATATACCCACAACCACCATCAGCGTGAACCTTTTCTCTGATTTAGATATCCGGACTGCTGTTATATTAATTCTGAGTGTTAAGTGTGATTAAATGGCAGTCACGTTCAGAAAGGGATGCTTTAGGAGCTCAAACATACAAAAATTAATTAAAACTGTGTCTCCCTCAGCCGTTATCAATGATATTGTTGTCAATATTCATTTCAATTCATGACATATTAAATCAAAACAGTATTGAATTATTAATTTAATTTACAAATTAATTTAATTTGCTCTTTCTTTGTGTTATAAATATTAATAAGCTAATTACAGATTAATGAAACGACCATAGTTTATTTGAGCTTAGCAACCCAAAATGAGCATGGTGGAACCTTTATAAAATACATATATTTTTAATTATTAACAAAATCCTGTGTTACTTTATTACATAATAAAGGGTTACGTAGGAATTCCAAAATAAACTGTATATGCATTGAACCGAATACAACATCTTAAATGTTTAAATGATCAAATTGAGCTGAACAGTGACTCTTGTCTTCTATAAAGTGGAATCAGATTATGTTATAATTGATTAACTCAAATGTTATTGATCTGATCTGAATTAACATAGCTAAACGAAGCTGAATATTTTTTCCTCTATAGATCTGCTTAACAGATTTGTACTGTAATTTTCAAGTTGATGTTTATGAAGCTGTTTTGAAAAGGTCTATATTGTTTACAGCACTGTAAAAATAAATCAAAATGAGCTTATTTAAACCAATTCTGGCCAATACTGTTAAGACAATAAAGATTAACATGTTATAGTCGATAACCAATAAATGGCCCAATATTGTAGTGTAAACTATTTACATTTGTACAGCCTTTTATTTTCATTATAATGTACAGTATGAAAAACACATATTCAGTGATTAATTTTAAGTGTTGTTCAATTATTAGAGTTTTAAAAACAATTTGAATAAGAGACAACAGCGCTTCTAATGTAAAACTAACAGAAATTAACATTGTACAATAAAATATGGACCCTTTTCACAAGACAAATTTCACGGTCATCAATCTTAAATCCTTGAGAGTTTTTAATATTTATTCATTTTCTTTTCGGCTTAGTCCCTTTATTAATCTGGGGTCGCCACTGCGGAATGAACCCCCAACTTATCCTGCATATGTTTTACGCAGCGGATGCCCTTCCAGCTGCAACCCATCACTGGGAAACATCCATACACACTCATACACTACGGACAATTTAGCTTACCCAATTCACCTGTACCGCATGTCTTTGGACTTGTGGGGGAAACCGGAGCACCCGGAGGAAACCCACGCCAACAAGGGGAGAACATGCAAACTCCACACAGAAACACCAACTTACTCAGCCGAGGCTCGAACCAGCGACCTTTGTGCTGTAAGGCGAACGTGCTACCCACTGCGCCACCGTGCAGCCCTATAGTTTTTAATATTTTGATAAAAAAAAAAAAAACATATGTACATATATATGAATTTACGTATGTATTATATCATCTTTGCATTACATAAAAAAACCGAATTACCGGTTCTGCAAGGTGTTTGTAATGCAGCGTGTATGGGGAGGGGACAGTAAATTTGATGTTGTTTTCTCTTCTGGCGGTCGTTATCAGTCTCACACAATTTTTTTCCTTTTTCTGAAAGTCTTGATAACACCATCTTGGAGTTTTTCTTTTATTATTTCAGCAAATAGTATTGTAAAAAAATATATATTTGTTGTACTCTCCCATTCACTGCGCTCTAAGTTTACCCAACTATGACGACTTCTGCTACTGAGAAACCCAGAAATGTGAAAAGGGTCCATTAAAAAAATCTAATTTTGACCCTAATCCAATATTGTGCATACCTAATAAATTAAAATTATATAATAAAGAGCATAACAGTCATACTCCATCTATCATAGTAATTAATAGATATCTACTTACTGGCAGATTGGAGGACAGTTCAAGTTGAGGTTTTGTCCAGCCGTTGTCGTAGTTGATTTGTGATCCGCAGTGGAAACATCGCTGCACTCCTGCCCACAATGCACCCTGCAATCTATGATCCTCCTCCTCATACGACAAACCTGTGTCCAGAGACACCGAACGAGTACGGAAATGTCCTGTATCTCCACAACATTCCTCAGAGGTCCACACGTGAGGTGGAGACGTGTCCACTGAGGTGAAGGGTGTCTGTGCTGTTCCTGAATCATTATCTGTGATCACTTCAGATCTAGATGTTCTGGAGAAAGACTCTCTCCTGAGTTTCAGCGCTGTGGGGGAATAATGTCCCGATTCAGACTTTTCCTGATTTGATTCCTTGATTAGTTCCAAAGCTGGATCCCGCTTGCTTACCCCAGGATGATTCAACTCTTTTTCCAAAACATCCGTCCTCAGATTAGTAGAACACAAGTGAGAGTTCATCTCAGCTGATTTCAGTTCCTCAAACAGGGAAATGCCTTCCTTATAAACGCATCGATCTGGACTTTCTGATACTGATCTGTCTGGAATTTCAGTCTTATAACCAATGGGATCCATTTGAACAAAGTACGCTAAAGTGTAAACATTGTTATTGCGGATTTGACTAATATCTGGCGACTTAGATTGTTCGGATATAATTTTCCTCAACTCTCCTGAGGTAATTGTTCTGGAGTCAGCTGATTGTTTCTGGTTGGATTGTGTTTCACAGTTCTGTTCATCTGTAGTTGGATCTTTCGTCTCTCTACTGTCTTGTGATATTGCATTCAGCATCTGCAAAAATAAAAGAGCATTGGAAATCACACAAATGTTATTAAACACCTAAGAAAGTGTTATTGAAAGAGCTAGTGCATGATTCCACTCCACTACCCAAAATGTAGGATGTGTTTTCTTTTGACAGGCTTGATTTGATTAAAGCAAACTTTGGTGCGATTTTTCTTTTAATGCAGTTCATTTGATTAAGTGTGAATGCTGCCTTTCGAACCCTACCCACCATGTCTAATGGATGTCTAAACATAAACATCTTGGTTAAACCAAGGCTAAATTTAGGCTGTCAGTGAAAATTTAATAGACGTAACAAAAAAATGCATCTATATAATAATCTATAGTCATTCATTCCTGTCTATTTGGCGACTGGTCTATTTTTGAACTATTGTTATAATTATTCGATTTTCACTGATGGCTCAAATGTAGCCTTGTTCAGCCAAAATGTCTATGGTTACCTTAGACGTCTATTAGACATCTGTTTAACACCAAAAAATGCTTGCTGGGTAGTGTGCAACAAACAAGCAGACCAACTCCCATCTTTTTGTTTGGAGCCTACCAAATCAAACTCTGGGGTGATCCCAACAAAAAATTATTGCAGCAAAGACAAAACATGCCACGATATCCAAAAAGTAAATAAATTGATAGATATCCTAAAAATAAACAGAATTGAGTTACTTTTACAGTTCAGTTCAGCTGTCACAAATGCAGTTTCTTTGCAGCAGGTTTTCATTTGTGCACAGAAACAAATATAACAGGCACATTTAGTCCAGTGCGAAACTTTTGTTTTGGATAAAAACCAATAAACACTGATTGTTTTATTTCATATATTTAGGTGTGGTTTCAAAAAACAGCTATGTGAACATGAAGTAAAACATGACTAAACGTATTTTATCAAAAGAACCAGTATGAACACACACACACACACACACACACACACACACACACACACACACACA
>CAIGQV010000641.1:5680275-5707264 GCA_903798115.1 Danio jaintianensis | reverse complement strand
CACACACACACACACACACACACACACACACACACACACACACACACCCTAAATATAACTGAAAAAACAGTGACTACAATTCCAAGAAATTGTTTCCAAACAGGTTTCCCAAACACTCCCAAAAGTATGGATATAGCAAAACATTTTATTGTCATTTTTGATCAATTTAATATATTCAATTCATTGTGATTTCTATAGCGCTGTAGATGGTAGCACTTTACAATAGGGTTGTATTAGTTAATATATTACTATCATGAACAAACCATGAACAATACATTAATTACAGTATTCATTCATGTTAGTTAACTTTAGTTAATGAATATAAAGTTGTTCATTGTTAGTTCATGTTAACTCACGGTGCATTAACTAATGTTAACAAGCATGAGTTTGGATTTTAATAATTCATTAGTAAATGTTGAACTATGATTAATAAATGCTGTACAAGTAGTGTTCATTATAAGTTCATGTTAATAAATACATTAACTAATGAAACCTTATTATAAAGTGTGTTAAAGCAGCTTAACATAGATTAAGAAAAGAGAATAAAAAGCCATATACAATAACAATATATCCTTGCTATAGATATAAAGGAAATATAAAGCATATATGCTATAAAAAATGATTACTTAAAAATGACAGTACCCAGAAACATTTATATATATTCTTATTCCAATTTTTAACACATACTTGAACCAACTGTACTGTATGTGTACAGAAGGCAAGAACGGAAACATATCTTACCTTCATGAGCTCAGGGTTGTTCTGCTGGGTCAGTGCAGGTATAAAGGGTTCCTCTAGAAAGCCGCTGCTGTCTGATTGACAACTGTTCGTTCTCATCACATAAGACTCGATTCGTTCACCTACATGACACCAGAATCCATTAGAGTGCATTGATATGAAGACTAAAGCCTCTTTATCGCACTAAACAAACATTAATTTTCACTGTGGTAAGGCGGACATTAACTATACAGTATGCAGCACATATGAAAATGACTGAACAATCTCATGAGTCGTTTGCATAATATCAGAGATGTAAATTGTTCCATGTAAATGAGTTGAATCCACAATGTGCTTTCACTCTTCAAGAACTAAAAGGAAAGAATTGTGTAGAAATACAGGTGGATGGATTGTTGACGTGACGTCGCATTTTGACAGTCACACATGACAAAAATTTATATAATTAGTATTTACATTATTTAAAATGCAGTAAATGGTTAACTTTTCTTCGTCCTCCATGGTACTCCTATTATAAAATATGCTGTGTCATTGATTATTTTAAGTTTTTGAGCCAAATCTTAAAAGTGTCCTATGGTGTGACTGTTTAAAGCATAGTTCATGAACTACAGCTCTTATGAATTGAAATCATAAAATCATTTATAAATACCGCAGGCCTAATTTTGGCTACTTTAGTAAATGGTAGTTTTTTATCATCCATATATTTCTAAAAACATAGGATACATTTTATCACGGAAAACCATGTCCTTTGGTGTGACATTGGATGTGCTCATTTTAAATCAGAAAATTCCATTAGATTCAAGATCATGGGACTGAAGTGTCTCAAAATGTTCACATATTTCACTTTTTTGCAACCACTATAAAATTAAGTTGTGATGCCTTTGGTGTGACACCCTTACTTACTGAAAATGTCCAACAAGTCATGGAAAACAAAATATTATTCAGTAGGGCTGGGCGATTAATCGAAATCGACATTCAGAACCTATAATCAATCTAATTTTTCCAGGTCAATTTTTTTTATTACTTTCCTTACCGATTCACGTGTCAAGTGACCCCGCTGAACTGAAAAATGTTTAGCATATTGCAGAATTGATATTATATTTTATATTATCTGATCTCTATGGCGTTATTTCAATGACATATGTCGTGAGCGCAGTATTACAAGTTGAGAGAGCATTTATGTAATACAAGTGTATGAATCTCTTTGCTCGCGCGCCGATTTCCTCTGTTCGTGCACAAAACATATTGCACCCTCTCAAATATATACGCCGCTGATTTATTTTCACTTTTTTTATAAGAAAAAAGTGATTGTTGGTTTTAGGCAATATGTGTTTTAATTTCAGTTGTCCAGCGTTGATGTTCAATAAATAAAAATAGATAATAGATAGTGTGTGTTTCCTTCAATTATTTTAAAGCCAAGTAATGCACTCTTCATTCAAAAATCTCTCACTTGTAATATGTGAGCATAATTACTGTACAAAACTTGTCAGTGAACTATGAGGGCAAAAACAATAAAATAAAATAATCATTCACTAATCGTAATCAAGTTTAAATGTTCAATTAATCGAGATTTTGATTTTAGACCAAATCGCCCAGCCCTATTATTCAGAATTTTATTTAAAATGAATAGCACTATGTGAAGATAAGTGTCCAACAATGAACACTCAAAAAATGACGTTTGCTGTTTGTTCAAACTACTTATTTAAAATGAGCTGAAAAAACATTTCTTAAGATTTTTTTGCAACAACTTAATGGTTTTATGTTCATTCCACTTAAATTTGACTTAAGTTAACTTAATTCCTTTGTGTTGTTCCAACACAAATCGATTGTGTGGAACCCAGCATATTTTTTTACAGTGAATATTTGTATATTATTAAGAATTTGTATATTATTAAGAATTGTTTTTCTTAATGTTTGCTGTGTTACACCACAGGGCGTATTTAAGGTACAGCTCAGTAAAATGTTACAAAACAGCACTGTAAAACAAATCGTGTCGAAAACTTTAATTAGTTGAAGATTTAATTAGATTCAAGATCATGTGACTGAAGTCCCTTGTGAAGCCCATGACGTACACATGTTAATTTTTTGTCTCAGAATATTTCACATATTTCACTTTTCTTGTAACCACTATAAAATTACGTTTTGTTGTCCTTTGGTTGTCCCACACGATCAATTTTTGTGGGACAACATAAAGAAATGAAGTTAGAAAAACTTATTAGTTTTAAACTTATTAGTTTTTACAAATTTAAGTGGATTGAACATAAAACGATTATGTTGTCCTTATAAAACGTCAAGAATTGTGTTGTTTCAGCTCATTTTAAATAAGTAGTTTGAACAAACAGCAAACGTCTTTTTTTTTTTTGAGTGAATGAAAGAATTGATCAAATTAATGACTCCTTATATTTTCTCTAACATCAGACTTCAAACTACATAAATATCAATTTTTTCATCAAAAACTGTGTTTTACCAACCAACAAAAAAAACACATTTAACTACCCATACAGTATACTGAACAGTATGTACCTCCAGGATCCACTGGGCCATTGCAGCTCACAAAAACACTTCCTTCATCGAAACTCTGGATCTGAAAAAAAAAAGAGCCAATAACATTAGAAAGAGTACAGTGAGGAAGTACAGAAGATATCACTGCAGATACATAATACTTCACCTCTTCCAGCTCAAAAGATTCAAGAGGCCTTTGTAGACTCCCCTCTTTTGAAGACGGGACAAAGTCAATTTTCAGTAGGTCTGATGTTCCTCTTGCCGCTGGACTGTTTAAAAGTAACTCAGCTGACTCTGAATTCACATGATCCTCTTCTTCTAGAGGGAAGAGACTGTTTTCTGCCATTCTTGTGCGTTTTGAAGGGACCCTTTTATCTGTCATTGGTGATTCGGGGACTGATGGGGTCATGGAAGAAGAGGAGACCTGCTGGTTTTCTAATGTTTGGGCCTGACTTCGGCTCTTTTTATAGGCTTTACGCAGCATCATGGCCATGCGTTTTCTCTTCTCCCGAACTTCTGCAGACAACCGGGAAGCTGTGGATGAGTTCGCATCTTGAGCATTGGCACCAACCAGAGAGGAGAAGGTTGTGGTGACCTGCTGGAGAACCTCGAGCTGCCTGAACCTATCTGAATGTTGGGATAAAGAGAGAGTTTGAGAACTGTTGAAACGGCTTACACATAAATCTGCTTATCATGATTAAAACCCATTGCAGCTGTACAGGAAATGACTTTTATTTTTGCTGTTTGGCACATTAACCACATACAGCCCCTTAAAAACAGTTCAAGTTTTTTTTTTTTGGTAGTAGGTTTGTCAGGTTTCAAAATATTAAAAGCTTTCCATTCAAAAGCTTCCACAAAGGACATATAACATATGTCCTTTATTTATTTAAAGGCTGTATGTAAAAATATTCTTCTTAAAGACTGGAATGATGATTTCAGGCTTCAAAAATGATGAAAATGCACCATAAAACCATCATAAAAAGTGGTGCCTATGGCTTGTGCACTATATTAAAAGTCTTCTCATGCCTGTTCCTTACACAAAACCAAGGTATGACTTCAGATTCATTCATTCATTTTCTTTTTGGATTTGTCCCTTTTTTAATCTGGGGTCGCCACAGCGGAATGAACCGCCAACTTATCCAGCATATGTTTTACGCAGCAGATGCCCTTCCAGCTGCAACCCATCACTGGGAAACATCCATAGACTCCCATTCACACACACATACACTACGGACAATTTAATTTACCCAATTCACCTATAGCGCATGTCTTTGGACTTGTGGGGGAAACCGGAGCACCCAGAGGAAACCCACGCGAACACGGGGAGAACATGCAAACTCCACACAGAAATGCCAACTGACCCAGCTGAGCCTCGAACCAGTGACCTTCTTGCTGTGAGGCGACAGCACTACCCACTGTGCCACCGCGCAGCCCTGACTTCAGATTATAGTGTCTAAATTTTTAAACCACTTTAATAGTTAGTATAGACATATAACATATAATATTATTTATTTGAAGGCTGTATGTAAAAGTATTCTTCTTACAGATTGGAATGATCGTCACAGGCTTCAAAAAGCATGAAAACCTACCATAAAACCATCATAATAAGTAGCACATATGGCTTGCACACTATGTTAAAAGTCTTCTCAGACCTGTTCCTTACACAAAACTAATGTATAACTTCAGATTATAGTGTCAAATTATGTAAACCACTTTAATTTTGTTGTTGTCATTTTGAAGCTTCACTGTCTCTATTGACTTTCATTATACTCAAGAAGTAGTCATTATGTTCTTCAGAAAATTCTTTGAGTTCCACAGAAAAAAACAAGTTATATGTGTCATGACCTGTTTTGATTAAATGACTCATTTTTTTATGAACTTGAGGAAACTTGCTCACTCCTGACATCTGCATTTTCGATGTCCATTCGGTTCTGCTGAGCTTCTAGAAAGAGCTGAATGTTGATGCCACGAGCACTGGACTGGTAATTGAGAAATCGTGCTGGGATTCTTCCAGTAATATCAGGCTCCTCGATACCAAAACCCAAATCCAGCAACAGTTCCTCAGGATCATCCTTCAGTATGTTCAACACATCCATTATACTGCAACAAAAACAACAACATTAGCCTGAATATCAACCAACCAAAGCCTTAAAGTGAATAGATGATAGTTAGCATAGTGTATTTTACTGTACTATTTTCTGACCTGACGTCAGATGGTAACGATGGAGTCGATGCAAAACTGTTCCACCTGGACTGAGAAGGAGGATCTAGAGACGACCTGTGCATGGATGACATACGCAAAAAGTAAAAGGAAAGGAACTAAACCAACCCTTCCCTACACACCCAAACCATCCTTCACCTCTCCTCCCTTTCACCCATTTCTAGTCAGAAGTTGTTCATTGCTCCATCGGTGACATTCCACCTCATGCAAACCAGCCCGGCAGCCCATGCGGTGGCATGTCAACAAATCAGCATTTGCATGGGAAATATGACTAAGGTTTCTGGCAGGTGCCTGGACACGCACATATTGTACAGACACCCACACAGTACTCCATCTGATATATAGTATATACAGACACGTGCACACTACATATTCATATAACAAATTGACCACATCAGGCTATTTTTCTTTGGTGTATCATACTGTTGATATGCAATATATATTCCTATATACATAACTAAGAATAGTGGATAGAGGACAGCACTGGTACCAAAATTGCAATAGTTCTTTAATAAATAAAAAAAAGATCTTATAAAAGTTTAAGGAATGCATGGTATAACATTGGTAATTTACTCATTTTTTCATTTAGATTTATCTTTGCTCATCTAACTTGCCAGTAATAACACTAATAATCTACTGTAAAATGTAATCCTGTAAAACGAATATCCATTTATATTGTATATAATTGTCAAAAAGTCACATTTTTAAGGTATAAATTGAAGTGCTGCATGAAGCGAACAGAATATTAAGTGTTCTTACCTCAGAACGTCTCGTACTGCCTTGAGAGAGCGTTTGCCATATAAAGATGCTGCAGAAAAAACACAGAGGAGTTCATTTAAAGATGGAAAACATCTGCGTTTTCAATTGCACACCTCCAGACTGCCTCCCAGCAGCTATATTAGGACAGAATTCTTCATTGTTATGTGGATGTTCTCGTCCTCTCATAAACAACAGTACAGAAGACTTTTGGCATGTTGTCAAGGACACGCTGATGTCTTCTTTAAAAGTTGACCCTGTGCCTAACTTATTTTCCTAAACCAAAGTCTTTCTTTAATCTTTGTGCATTCTCAAGAGCGACAGTCCATTCCATCCTGTGCCGTCCATTTCTACTGTGTTACGAAACCAAAGCACCTTTTTCTCTACAAGGGGAGTGTCTGACAGCACGACCGACAGAACGGGAATGAGAGATTTGCAGGTTTTCCTAGGAAGAGGGATGAACAACGACAAACGAGAATCCAGAAGACAGCAGTCTAAGAGCAAAGACAGACCCAGCACACAAAGCAGAAGGCAAACAATTATAGGTGGTCGATGTGAATATGACCATTCAAAAATGTTAACAGATTTGAGCAACGTCTGGCCAGCAAGTCAATGCATGTGTGTTATACGCTAATGCATCATGTTATGTCACTTACTTTTTTTTGCTGGCCTAAGTATTTATTTCCTTGTTGGTGGAGAACAAATATTTCAAACTTGCCTTTGCATAAATATTTTTCAGTGCTAGGATGAAAACATTCTACCTTAAGAATCTTATCTATTGCGATTATCTGTATGTTGGAACATGTCAGAGCTCAACTTAAAACTTCAAGGAAGTTTCTGTAGCAGCCCTAAAGTGGAAGGTCAGCTCAAGATAAACCTGTTCGCATTTTCCCAACACCGCAGAATGTGTGCCTCAAAGTCATAAGTGGGATGTTTTAGCTTAGGATTTACCCTTCGGGACATGTGCCTGTTATCAAAGTATATCTATAAAATGAGGAAGCATGCTAAGTAGCTGTGAGGGTTTTCATTTGAAATGGACCGCCTGAAAACTGTTGATGTTAAAACTATAATGCAGACCCAGGAGTACACTTTGGGGGATCTTTAGGAGGTGGTCTGAGTTCAGATGCGCTGGAATTGTGACTCGATTTGCGTGAATGTTAAAGCAGCTCATACTTGGATGTGCACTTGTTACAGTAACCTGAGCATGCATTCTAGCTGACAATAACAAAACAAATGTAGGGATGACAGTTTTGTTCTCATTGGATACGGAGCATGCAGTGTAATTCTGAATGGCTTGAAAACAGAGCAGTAAACATTTGAAATGGATGTTTACTGAACATTTGAGTTGTCCTAAAACAAAATGTATATTGAACTATACCCATTCTTGTCTTAGGACTTAAGTCAACTTGGGACTTTTCATTCATTCATTCATTTTCTGTTCGGCTTAGTCCCTTTATTAATCTGGGGTCGCCACAGCGGAATGAACCGCCAACTTATCCAGCATATGTTTTACGCAGCGGATGCCCTTCCAGCTGCAACAACTTGGGACTTGTCAACTCAAAATACCTCACCAAATATTTTGTGACGATTTTTTTCATGTCTAAATCTTGCTGTAGCTTGTGTTATTTATAGGAAGCGCCACAGGGTTTGGATCTCTAAGTGTCTAAGTTTGAGGTAATTCATCTACTGTTAATATTTAAATGTTAATAATCCATACAAAGTGTAAAGCTTATTGCTTGGTTCTTGTCACATGGCATGCAGTATGCTTGTGGCATTTTGAAAAGTTGATGTATTTAACTACCTGTGCTTTAAGCGCTCTTGGAAAAAGCAAGCACATCACTCTCTCTCACTCTCTATTTGTGCGTCTACTGTGCATCTCTATTTGAAATATGAACTTGAGCATGCAAAAGATGCGATATGTGAACAGCTCCTTATAATACCGTGCTGTAAATAGCCCTTTTAGTACAGAAACCCAAATAACAGATTTTGTGTGTCCTTTTAAATGCAAATGAGCTGGTGCTCCCCACCCCCTGTTCCACGAGAGGGTGGAGCCTTTACAGCTCTTGCCTTTATTACTCCAGCAACAAACAAAACAATATATCTGCATCCATTTTAAAGCCTTGTCAACTTAGACAAACAACAAACAAAATATCTTATGGATTTTAAAGCCTTGTCAATTTAGACAAACAACAAACAAAATATCTTATGGATGGAGCACAAACAGAAATTGCACATGTGGAAAGTTAGCTGTCAGATGACGCATAAAGTTCGCTTTAATGTTAACTATCAAATACACAGAAGATTATGTCAAAAGCACACCAAAAACAAAAGAGTTCACATAATGTTGGCTGAGGAAGAAATCACATGTATCCATATATTCAACACAATCTTATGGCAATTCATAACTTGATGTAGTGGCTAATTCATATCGATTTGTTAAATCTCACTTGTAAATTTTAGTACAATGTGCTCATACCCCATTGACAATTGGGCTTAGGGGTGGGGTTTGGGGGCATGCCTCGTTTTAAAAATCATACGTTTTTGTACGAATGAAGCTCTTCTATGAATTTCATATGAATTAGCCACTTTTCTGCGAATTCGTAAAATAACTCATGAGATCAGGCTGGTGTATTAGATATTACAATGGTTAAAGCACTCTGGGAAGAGAGGGACTATGACCAAATTCTAAACTAAAATTAAAAATTAAATGTAGATTTATTTGAATGAAAAATGCTTTACATCTAACACAACTATTACATTAGTTTTTTTATTGTCTTTAACGTATAGGAAGCTGAACTGAAATTAAGTTGTTTGAAATATTAAGTCTAAGACATCATAGATTTACATACTAAGACTTTTTTTTTTTTTTTTTTTTTGCATTAATTCATTCATCTAAGAATCTTATTTTTGTATATTATTATGTATTCATAACTGTAACTCTGAAAATCAGGCAAAATTATGAATGGATAAGAATACTATAAAAGTCGATAAACGCGCAATGTAAAATGTAATATGATTAGTGAGGTTGGTTTTCTTCCCGGAGCTACATGTTGATCCAGGAACATGTCGTTCTTGGGTAAATCATGTTAAGCATGTATTTCTCTGCTTTATCTACTCCTTATCTTTTTCCATGTAAATAAAATCCATGCTGTAGCAGGTAAAGTTTCCACTGATGTGCATGACGCATCTCGGACTGTTGTCCCTGAAATGTGGGACTGGATTGTCTCACGCTCTGCCAGTGTTTGTGTTAGTAGGTATGGAGAGATTTTCCATGTTTAAAATCCATGTTTAGCACAGGCTGTCCGAACACTTCAATGTAACATAGATGGATCTGTACATTATGATTTAATAGTAGTTAGTGATCTTGACACCAACCAATGCCACTTATTTATATCACCCATTCGTCTTGCTTCAACTGAAGTCAACCAAGCAATACAAAAACAGCCATTGTTTACCTTCCACTCCCAGTGCCAGATCATCTTCTCCACTCTCGTTTCTTCTTATAGGTTTCACTGAAAGCAAAGCTAAATATTTTAGAATGAAGCATTTCTGACGCTTAACAAATAAAAAAACTACACACCCTCAAGTCAATGGGGCCAGTAGGACAGCTGACCAAATTATATAACCTATAGCACACCGTCAACATCACAGAAAAAAAGACTTAATTGAAACCATAATTGTGATTTATTTTAGTATGTTATTGATATATTTACATAGAGAGGATATGAATACGAGTTGAGATTAGGGCTGCACGAAAAAACTGACATTGCAATATTTTCATTCACTGCGATATAAATGCAATTTCAACAGATGGCTTGAATAGCTTGTAAAGAATTCATAATTTTAGATCGACTGGGATGATTCTGAAGGGCAGCGTATCTGCATAAATGATCATTTAAAAAAATGACAAGCATAGTTAAATACAACAGACAAAAGCTGCAAATAAACAATGATTTTTGATTTTCTGGGGAGTCAAACGGTATTCAGAAGCAGAAATTTAATAATCACTGTATAATAATAATAATAACAACAACACTGTATAATTTTAATTTAGTAAATGATTATATAATGTACAATTAAAATTTAAGCTACAAATGTTTAATTTATTGTGCCAAAATGACTTAAGTTTGCTTCAAATTCTTACAGTCAGGCCTTAATTAAAACAAAGATTATTACATGGAATTTTACACATTTGTTTTTTATTACAAATGCAAGATATAATTGCTAATATTGCTAAATTGTTATTATTAAGTACATTATATAATAATCTATTATATTATATTCTTGCTTATTATGAAAGTTATTACATGTATAAATGTATATTCATAAAGTCAAGTAAACATTAAAAGTGGGTTTAATAACTTTTAATTGTTAGTTGTAAATAACGATTATTAGACTACATTTTATTACATATTACTAAAAACTAAAATACTATTTTAATTTGTCCACAATTCCTATGTGTAATTTATTATTTGTTTGTCAAAGGTTGTAAAACTTACTAGGAGTTTCTAAGTTATTTTTTTTGGTTGCAAATGGAACATGTAATTTTACCTGCAAAAGTTTCCAGGACAACCTCTGGTTTCGTATCAGGCCTTAAACAAGGAAATCAAGCTGTATTAGTGAGCATATTACGAGAAGCAAACACATTTAAGAATGTCATTTGTTTAGAAATTAACATATTTTAGCACAAGCATTTAAGAAAAAAAGCTTGATCCCTCATTGAAGCCCCACAGAGTGAGACATAAACAGCTGTGAGATTGAATTCTTACTTGGAGATAGTCATAAGCCAGCGCTGTACACTGTCTTCATCACACTTCCCTGTTCAAAACAAAGAGGAGAAAAACATTGAAACATTCGCCTTGCTTATTTACTCTTCAATCTGCTTTAAAAACAGAAAGCTCTGGATGAGCTATATTGAATGACATGGGCGTTCACTGTTACTTTGCATTGGCTGTGAAGTGAGCCGTTTTTGACATCTGGATGATTCTTGAAGTTGCGATTTGACCAACATTGTTTAGCAATAAATGATAAAATTGTCTGGATTATCAAAGGTTTTCAGCTTTTTTTGGAAATAGGCTCATTTTACAATTCCCTTAAAGTTTAACAGTTGAGTTTTACTGTTTTCACTGAAAAAAAGGTTATAATATTGTCTTGTTTTCAGAAATAATAAGTTAAAATTAAGTGGGTTTTTTAAAAGCAAGCAAAATAATCTGCCAGTGGGGTAAGCAAAATAAAAAAATTGTTCACTTTGAAATAAGATTATTTTGCTTAACCCATTGGCAGATTATTTTGCTTGATTTATGGAAAAGCTCACTTGATTTTGTCATTTTATTTCTGAAAACGACCATATTTTTTTGCTCGTCTAGAAATAGCTTCTTTTTTTTTTTTTGCAGTGTTCCTGGTCTGGCTGGAGCACTTTTAGCTTAGCTTAGCATAAATCATTGAATTGGATTAGACCATTAGCATCTCACTCGAAAATTTCATAAACTAATTTCTATAATTTTTCTGTTTAAAGCTTGACTCTTCTGTAGTTCTGTAGTTACACTGTGCAGTGATGGAAAATTGCTATTTTCTAGGCTGATATGTCTAGGAACTATACTTTCATTCTGCCGTAATAATCAAGGAACTTTACTGCCAGAATGAGAGTATAGTTCCTAGGTATATCAACCTAGAAAGTAGCAACTTTTCATTGTCTTAGGACACAACGTAACTACAGAATAGTCAAGCCTTAAATAAGAAAGTGATCAAAACTTTTTTGAATTTAAGCGAGATGCTAACGGTCTAATCCGATTCAGTGATTTATGCTAAGCTAAGCAAAAAGTGTTCCCGCCAGACCCAGAGATCAGCTGAATGGATTAAAAAATGGTAAAACTCAACTATTTAACCTCTATGTATAGAAGTTAGCAAGTAAATCTCTCTTACTGTACTTACTTGTGTCAGCATTAATCATCGGAGCAATCTCATATTTATCTGTTCTATTCCAACTGTTTCTGGAGGTTTTTAGAGTTGCTCTTCTGACTGCAGATTCACTGGTAGATGTGGATGTGGTCATCATGTCTCTCCTATTCAAAAAGCAAACCACGCTAGTGAAAAACACCTCATTATGAGCTCATTCTCTCTGGAAAAGTACTAAAAGATACAAATATATTTTAAACAGCTTATGGCAGTCAGCCCAATCACACCTTACTGAGGAAAGAACATAGAAGCTGTGTTTTTTTGTTGTTGTTTTTTTACCTTACAAGACATTTTACTTGCATTACATTAACATTTAAACTGGTTTAAAACAACTTGTTTGACTTAATAAATTACGTTGAAATATGGTTACTTTTTTAACAAGTTAAAATAACAAAAAATTGTTGTAATGACAAACGTCTAAAAATGAAAAGTATTTCCTTACTTTACTTTTTCAGCTGAAAAGTAATTTAACTACAATAATTGGACCCAACACTGGTCATGACACAATCATATGATTTTTTTACAGTGTTTATTGTGCAATTGGGCCAAACAGCTGAAACAGCACAAACACAGAAGTGATTTACTTAATATCTGCTTGTCTCTGTGCACTGTGAGATTTTCCTAATCCATGAGCACAATAACAACACATCACATTTGATGTAATTTAATCTAACAATGTCGCAGATGTGTGTAGTTAATAAGAATCCTTGAAAATAATTATTTTAGTTTGAGCTGAATGAAACGTATATTATTTTGTATGTAATATTATAATTGTATTATAATTTACATTGTTGTTTGGCTTAGGTGTGTGGTTGTTTACTGTATGTGAATACACATGCAAAAACACTAACTACTAAGAACCAAATATTAAGACACTAAAGACACTAAATATTGGAGTATTACTACAAAATATGTTTCTAAAATATTATAATGGCCAAAAAATGCAAAATATAAAAGATAATTAAATAAACACTCATTACATCCAAACTTAATTATTTTGGAAATTATAATATACAAATATAATATTAATATAATATGAATTATGATATAATAATACAATATGATTAATAATAAAAACAACCACCAAGCAATAAAATACATGAATTATTTCTAACAAAAAAACGATGATTTCCCAGTTCTGGGTTTCAGCTGGAAGGGCATCCACTGCGTAAAACATATGCTGGATAAGTTGACGGTTCATTCCGCTGTGGCGACCCCTGATTAATAAAGGGACTAAACCGAAAAGAAAATGAATGAATGAAAAAATTGATAAGAGGAGATACATTACAAATCTAAAAACTTTTAAAATATTTTAAAGCTTTTTAAATGATTTTAAAAACAATTTAAGACCACAAAATACAGTTTTTCAGTTTTATTTTACAATTAATTTTAAAAGATTAAAAAAAAGACTAAAGCATGGAGCAACTTTAACTGTCAAAATACTTACAAAATAGTCTGTAAAGTTACATCAACATTTTTAAAACGATACTGTTAGTCATAATGCTTGACTCTCCTTTAACTAATAATTTTCTTGAAGAGCAACAGTGCTTTACCACACCTGTATCTGTAATTATCGAATGTTACTAAACATCTTATTTAGCAGCTTCAGCTGTTTTATAAGGATTAGAGCTGAGCTGATTTTTGCTGGAAGGCAGATCTCGAGGAACAGGATTGAACACCTCTATCATGTTTGTCTTGTAGTAGTCCTATCAGAAACACCGACTAACAGTCGAGCAAACTTACAGGCTAGTTTTTAAATTCAATATTCATTCACAACACTATCGTATTAGCTAGCATATACACAATAAAACCACCGCTGCTCGTTACAACAAAAATGAAATCACCATAAACACAAACTAACACAACAAATTAACCACAACGAATGAAAATGGCCCTTTGTTGAAACTAATATAGATTTTAAACAACCATATGATAAACAAGAATTTTAAGGCCGAGGTAAAGTTGGTTTTATATTCACACATTCGGACTTTCTCCTTAATAATATCATTTCAAAAAAGTATTATTTGCTAATTCAAAAAATAGTGAATTCATATTAATAGCTAATGACTATAAAAGTACAACAGTCAAATAAAACAGTGCTAATGTGGTTTTCAGGTCGTACTTACATGTGATTTCAGACCGACTATTCAAAGTACCATGGTAAAACAATATAGGGAGCATGTCACGAGTTATCACTGAACGAATGTGCGAATATAAAACCAACTTTACTTAAATCTATTCAAGACTACATCATTACAAAAAATGAAACTTCACATTAAACATTACAAGACTGCACACTTCAAAATATGAAAAGCACAAACACTCACCTGTGCTTTACGCGGAGCAGATCCAGACTGACTGAACACCTGCCTCAGCACGCCCGCTTTAATGCTGTTATCACTATATCAACCTGAGCTAAAAACAGAAACGCACACTTCTAATTTAGTCCACATATGAGGAAAAACACAACCCGTATGCAAATCAAGCGCGAGGAAAACAACCCGAAGCACAAAAGGCAATGTGTGTGAACGCCGTGCACTGCTTTAATCCAGATGAATATTCACGTGTGGAAGAAGTGAAAGAGGAATTGAGCTCTGCCTGCATGCAGAAACATGATATTTGTTGCCCAACCAGTTAGAAGGAAGCTTGTGTGCAATTTCACAGCCTTTAAAGCTGTATATCGAGGGTGAGGAATTTGCAGGCCATCCACAAAAGTAGTATTTACGAACATAATCTTATGCTAGTAGTGCGTGTTTAGCCTATTTTGCGTTTGATGTACTTCGTGTTGTGTAGCTTATAGCCCATTCACACTCTTAAAATCCTGCATTTTAGAATCAGAATGAGCTTTATTCGCCAAGTGTGCACAAATACACACGGAATTTCTTTTCAGGAGCTCATTGTACATGCACTACATACTTACATTTCAACACAAGAGCCCAAAATGACATTTAAATAAGTGGAAAATAAAGTAAACAATACAATTGCTGTTTTTTGTTTTGTTTGTTCCTGCATTTGATAGCCTGTTTTATATCATTTTGTATGTGTTTTTGTAATTGTTAAGCGTTCCCTTTTTATATTTTGTCTCCCGAAATTAAAGTGTCTGTTTTAATTCAATGTTAAACTCATTTACAGTACTGTTTTTAAACCACTAGATGTCACTAAAGACCTAAGTCTATTAGAAACCCACGCATTCATACTCAATAATGAATGCCACCACGCATAATTAAGCTGTAAAAATGTGCGGCAGTTTTTTTTCTCCCCAGGATAAAAGGTGGAAACTAGATCATTTCTCTGTGTGAATTAATATTCTGTGCACACTATGGACCTGTAAACTATTCACAAACAACTAGGTAGGTGACTGGCACAGATTGGGCTGCGTTATTATGCATGTGTTTGGCAGAACACGGTTTATTTCATTGTTTTGTCAAGGAAACCGAGTCACTTTTACAGTTTAAGTGTCTCAAACGAGCATTATTTACCGTTCTGCTTATTGGCACATATTAAAACATATTTTGTTACAACTTCAAATGTTAAATTAAAAAAATAAGCTACAAACAAATTATGCACGTGCTTTTTTTCCGTTTTAAACCAACAAAATGTTTTGGTGATTGTTTCTTTTAAGTCAGTTCTACTTATGTTTAACTTTGTTGATCACATTAGATACAGAACTTTATTTTGCAGTCCTGTTTCACATATACAGTATATGCGAATAGTAAAATAAAATATGAAACAGTACATGTATACAATCAGTAGTACATATATAAAGTAGTAAGCTACATATCTTTGCATATACCCCTACTGTATTTATCATATTCATTACATAAATTATAGGGTTATTATAGTAAACAAAAAAACTAAAGTTGTACTTGAAATAAAACTTAAAATTGTTTTGTTACTTGCAGTACAATAAAATAAGTCAAGTTGTTTTTATTTTTATAGTGAATTTACAATATAGATGGTGTCAAAGCAGCTTAACTTAGATGAAGAAAGGAGAATCAATAAGCCATAACAATATTTGAGACTGTGGAAACATTCCAACTTGTCAGGTAGGCATAAAATATAAACCATAAAGTAAAAACAAACCAAAAAAACAATACCATTAAACTGACAAAAAAATAAATTTTAATAATAAATTAGTAACTGGATGGATAGATAGATACTACAATAATAATAATAATAATAATAAAAATAGCAATTATAATACTAAAGTTGGTGATGATAAAAATAATATTCTGTGATGACGGCAACAGTGTTAATAATAATAAAGGTAATAATAATGATGATTTTATTATATGATAATAATAGTATTTATGATATGATAATGATGATAATAGTAATAATGGGATATATGTGTATACAGTTAAAGAGACCAAAATATCAGCCCTGCTGTGAAATTTTAAAAATATTTCTCAAGCCTTGTTTAATGGAGAGAATATTTGTTTCAACACATTTGTATACACAATCATTTTAATAACTAATTTCTATAACTAACTTCTTTTGTCTTTGTCATGATGACAGTACATTTAGATATTGACAGATATTTAGCTGAAAGTGCAATTTAAAGGCTTAACTAGGTTAATTAAGTTAACTATAGGCAAGGTCAGTTAATTAGGCACGTCATTATACAACAACAGTGATTTATTCCATAGCCAAGCTAAAAAATACATGTCTTAAAGGGGCTAATAATATTAAACCTGCTTTTATTCCAGCCAAACAAAAAAAATAAGACTTTCTCCAGAAGAAAAAAAAACATTATAGAAAACACAGTGAATATGTCCTTGCTCTGTTAAACATCACTTGGGAAATATTTGAAAAAGAATACAAAATTTGGGCAAATAATTTTTACTTCAACTGTATAATGACACATTCTCAACACATCTAGCCCTTTGTTAAGAATTAGTAGCATATTCTCCTATTTGACCTGTTTAGATTTCTGCTCCTCTTTCTGCCAGTCCTCCTGTGACTCTCCATGCAAACTTTGCAGATTGTGAGTGGGATTTGACACATGCTGACAGGGGCACATCTGGATCAGACTGGTGTGAAGAGTCTCGCTTCAGGGCCCTCTTTCACTTCTCAGTGTGATGCTTCCCACGACATCACTTAGAGCCGCAGTCTTAAACTTTCATGAAGCTCAGAGCCGAAGAAAATGCTGTTATCACAGCGCTGCGGTGCCGGAAAATGCTTTAAACTGTCTGTATGAGGGCTTCAACGCATCTCCATCTCCCACACGAGTGCCCTCGCGCAAATCCAAAGACATCTTCACCTAGAATATCTACTGGAGATTTGTGCCTTATGTGAAGTAAACAAAAGCATGGAATTATCAAGTAGTTGTTCAAGGGGTTTTCTTCGTAATGGTGCCCGTTCTCACCGCGACATGAATATTTGAGCAGCCTGCAACTGCTAATTTAATCATTCAACATCTGTTACAATTACTCTGGCTTCCACACCAAGATCTTGCCTACAAGCAATGAATGTAGAGTGTTATTGTTTGTTGAAAAGCTGCAGAACAAAGAATATAAAGAATTATTATTTAAAGAGATTTACATTAGAGTCAAATAGGTTTAGCCTACAAAGATTCAACTTTCAAGACACCATCATGTGTAATGACTTTATATATATAACAGTTGAAGTCAGATTTATTAGCCCCCCTGTATATTTTTTCCCCAATTTCTGATTAATGGGAAGATTTTTTTTCAACACATTTCTAAACATAATAATTTTAAGAACTAATTTCTAATAACTGATTTCTTTTCTCTTTGCCATGATATGCCATCATATTTTACTAGATACTTTTCAAGATACTAGTATTCAGCTTAAAGTGACATTTAAAGGCTTAATTAGGCAAGTTAGGGTAATTAGGCAAGTTATTGTATAACGATGGTTTGTTCTGTAGACAATCGAAAAAATATATTGCTTAGGCTAATAATTTTGACCTTAAAAATTTTTTTAAAAATTAAAAACTGCTTTTATTCTAGCCGAAATAAAACAAATAAGACTTTCTCCAGAAGAAAAAATATTATCAGATATATTGTGAAAAATTCCTTGCTCTGTTAAACATCATTTGGGAAATATTTGAAAAAGAAAAGATTCACTGGAGGGCGAATAATTTTGACTTCAGCTGTTTATAATTTATTTGTCATCTAATTCAGCAAAAACTATATTTATTTATACTGGAAATCAAGATAAAAAAATACTCAATATCTGAGCAATTAATCTAGGTTTATGCAAAAAAAAAAAAAAAAGATTAATACAAGAAAAACAATATCTGTTGGTACAGTGAGAAAAAAACTATTCAAAGGCAAAGCATAATTATTTTTCTTACTCTTCTGACAGCGATTTTGTTGTGTTTTAAATAAAAATTCACAAAACTAGACTAGTTTTCATAAAAATATACTTAATTGTGTAATTTTGCATTTTAAATAAATGTATGTACTATATGTAGATATCTGTACTAGAAAACGAAGCAAAATCTGCAAGTGTAGTAAGAACAATAAACTTAATTCAGAAAAAAACTGTATTATTTTTAAATATCTTACCCCACTGGCACTTGTGTTTTAAACAAATTATCTCCCCCCCCAAAACCCTAAAACTAGACTTAAGTTGGCGCCAATAGCCTAGTGGTTAGTGCGTCGACACAAAGCACAGAGGTGCTCACGGTGACCCAAGCTTGGTTCCCGGCTCGAGGTCCTTTGCCGATCCTTCCCCTATCACTGCTCCCCACACTTTCCTGTCTGTAAAATCTCCACTGTCCTATCAATAAAGGTGAAAACCCCTAAAAATAATTATTAAAAAAATAAAACTAGACTTAATAATGTAATTTTGCTTGCCAAATAAATGTATTGTGGTTTAAGATTGCGCAGACAACTTGTTTTGTACTGTAAAACAAGGTGAAAATGCTTTATTAAAATTGTATCAAAGTTAAGTCTATGTAAATCAAAAACTGTATCCATAAGGGTAGTAATAAATACGTTTTAATTTGAAAAGAAAGAAAAAAAATACTTATACCACTGCCAGATATTTTGTCTTGTTTTAACCAAAAGCTACATTTTATTAATATCTAATGTAAATTTGCTTATGAGGCATCTTGATTTAAGTTTGTTTAGAAATTTGCACAAAACAAAAATTATTAAAATATGACATTTTATTTGCAGTGCTTGTGTGCGGCTTAAAAAATCCAACAATACATAAACCTACCATTGTGTTTCAGAGGAATTAATCAAAGTTTATGCAAAAAAAGTAAAACAAGAACAAAACATCTATCAGTAGAGTAAGAAAAAATATTCAAAGGCAAAACATAATTATTTTTCTTACCCCTCTCACATAATGTTTTGTGGTTTTAAATAAATATTTACAAAACTAACTAGCTTTAGACTGCTAAATGACAATGTAAATAGACTCAATTGTGTAATTTTGCATTTTAAGTAAACATAGATATTAAGATATTAAGTAGATATTTGTACTGAAAAACAAAACGAAACAAAATCCGCCAGTGTAATAGGAACAAGAAACTCAATTCAGAAGAAAACAGTATTATTTTTTTATATCTTACCCCATTGGCAGATATTTGGTTGTCTTTTAAACAAATTTTCAACAGTTTTTTTATTTTATTTTCCATAAAACTTAATAATGTTATTTTGCTTGCCAAATAAATGTATTGTGGTTTAAGATTGCGCAGACATTTGTACTGTAAAACAAGGTGAAAATGCTTTATTAAAATTTTATCAAAGTTAAGTTTATGTAAAACAAAAACTGTATCCATAAGTGTAGTAAAAAACTAAATTGTCTTATACTACTGCAAGACATTTTGTTCTGTTTTAACCAAAAGCTACATTTTATTAATATCTACTATAAATTTGCTTATGAAGTATCTTGATTTAAGTTTGTGTAGATATTTGCACAAACAAATACTCCAAATACGAAATTTGATTTGTAGTGCTTCTGTGCAGCTTCAAAAATCCAACAATACCTTGTACTCTGCCAATTGATGGTGTATTGAATAACATTGGAAGAAAAGAGTCATATTCTTAACAATAATTTACAACTTTTCATATGTGTGAACTCCATCGGTCACGTGCACGAGTCCCGCTTTAGATCTGGGCAGAACGGATCTTTTAAATGTGACTGCTTTTGGACAGAGCTTGTTACAGGCGGTCTGTGGGTGGGATGCACAGACCCTCGCGAGCCTGTCGGGTGGTCACAGGGTCCAGACCATGACTAATCCAAACCCCACCAGGCTGACCAGATGGGGCCTTCTGACTGCCTGAAAACAAGAGCAGGCCAACATTTCAGAGGACGAACAACGACAATAGAGTTACATAATGCACTGTCAAGCGCCTGTTTGGAAAATATAGATATTATAAACATGAAGATTAGCAAGAGGCCTTCAAAAACATTCAATGTAAGCAAACTGGATATCTTTATAATGAACATCAGCCCTTGTGGTTCGCTTCGGAGTGTGTTTGAATGAGAGCGAGCGTCCGAACGTGTTGCCAGATTCTATTTTCCAGAACATTCACAGGAGCCTCAAAGGGTCGGAGAGTGGAGATTAAATTAAGGCCTAAGTGGGGACAGCTGCCTGCTGAAACCAAGGACATTTAGGCCCGTTCCTGAGGGCGAACCGTCCAAATCGACTCCAGAACCAGAAGCCTTGCGCTGGTACATACCAAGGTTAAATTGGGTACATAAAAATAAAAACCACTACAGCCAGATGGGATTTGGCACAAGCAGAGCAATATACGAGCTGCACTAACTGGAACAAATCTGTATGAAATTGCGCACACTTTCGTGGAGTCACACCTCTAAGTGTTTGTGCGTCTGTGAGTCTGATTTGCGAGTAGCATTTCAGATCTCTCTTTTTAGGCATTTCTGGCATAGCTCTCTCTTGCGGCCATGGATCATTAGCATCTCTAATACACTGTTATTAGCGGCTAAAAAAATCAAACAATAGTGCATGAAAGAATGTGATTTAATTTTTTTTTACTTCTGAGATGCACTTTTGAAAAAGTGTGATGGATGAGATGATAAAAAAACAAAATGGCTGATTTCCAAATCAATATTTGTTGTAGTGGCACTCGTTGCATCAGGGCAGATGATTAGACAAGCCTGGAGAGGCTGCTGATGGCAAATGATGAAATGACATGCAAAAATGCAGCTGGGGCCACGCTACTGCACAACATTTATACAACATTCCAGCAACGTTCAAGTAGGCATGGGATGATAACCAGTTTCAAGGTTTACCGCGGTTTGTAAAGGTCTGTTGTTATACCATTCCTATGGTATTTGTATTTGCTTTTTTTTTTTTTTGCAATGTAAAACATAAAAATCTTATTTAGTTTTTTAGGGCAACTGTATCTCCAGCAGAAAAGGACCCTCTCAAAAGCAACTGGTCAGCCCACGATTCAGGAAGCATCTGAAACGCTTAAGTGCCTACATACAAGTATGCTATAGACCTGAACAGTGCAGTGGCTTACTTTATATCCAAAGAAAAGAAAGATCTCCAAAGATGCCTTTTCAAGTTGTAAAGAAATCTGTGTCTTTGAAACTAATGAAGTCAATGATTTATTTGAATTATTTAGCCTGACATGTTTACTGTTCCAAAATATGTTTCTTAAAATAAAAATATATTGTGTTCAATGGGGGGAAAAAAGGTGTTTTTTTTACCCAGACATTTAAAAAGAACATATTTTAGAGCTGTAATCACAATACTGTGAAACCGTGATATTTGTATCGTAGGTTATCATGCCACCAAAATCTTATGCCTACGTTCAAGTAACTAACTAGTCGAGAGTTCAGCGTTGTTGTACGAGGGCACTTATTTAGAATATTTAGCATCTACAATGCTTCTCAATTAAATCGCATTCAGATGCTACTTTATTTTCCACATCCCAAAATGGGTCCTTTCTTTCATTTAGATGTTGACGAGACACATTCTGGTCTTGCAAGGAGCCAAATATGGTCCTGACATCGCCACATTCAGGGATTCTTCGCAAGCAGATGCCAGGCGGTTTAGGAAGAAGTCCAGCATGAGTTGTGCCAGAAGAACCTAATCTGGACTGGGCACCAAACGCAAAAGACTGCAGGAGACTGTGAAGGACAACACCGGTCCAATGTGTGCCTCCGCAGGGCCAAAACAGAGGCTACGACCCATTTAACCCATGCCAAAGACTTTACCCCTGCCAAATCACTTTATACCACATCTACCTTCCTACCAGATCAGATTTAAGCTGAGGCGCAGGCAGAGATGCAGGCAGGGTGAAGTTGTTCAGAGAAGGTTCATCCTGATGGGCACACTTGGCACCATTCCGAAATAAATCACAGTCACATCAACATTTCTGGCACGATGCATCCTCACCCCAGACACACACACGCACACGCACACTTCCCCCATCCGCTCTTTCTACTCCCTGGACTATAGCTTTGGCTAGGTACAAGAGTGAAATTAAAATCACTTAACAGTGTGGATCAGCGGCACTGAGCAGATCATTTCTTCATGCAAATCACAGAGGGAAATCGGGTCTTTGTTTTCAAGCATGGCACAAGTTCATATTTTTACATCAAAGGCATATTTTGTTTTGGCTTGTATGCGGTTGCGTGTAGCAGTAATTCTAATGAGAGAAGGGAAATGGGAACTTTAAAGCTACTGATGCCCTGATGACATTTGCCTGTGATATTTATTTCAATTACTATATTAAAGGTGCTATATAATGAAAATCTGGATATACCTATAGGCATAGCTGGATAATAAGAGTTCAGTATTTGGAAATGACATACTGTGAACATCGAACACCATTGCTTCACCATTCTCATGTAAATCCTATGAGAGTAAAAGACCAATTGGAACAAAACACAGACTCTGAAGATCCACACGGGATTATTAATATGCATGTCCCAGGCTTTGTTTGATTGGCCACAAAAGTTTTCTGGGGAAATTACAACATTTGGTTAAACATTTTATCTAAGCTTATATTAATGTGGGACTCTTATTTTGAGAAAGGGAGAAGCAGGGAGACTAAAAAGGAGCAGTTTTGTGAAGCAGGCAGACAAGCTTGAGCACATAGTGTTCACATTGCATAAGAACGCTAAATGCGGGATATACAGATTATAAAATTATTCAGCAAGAGCCACAAGGTCTGTTTACATCTTTTTTTAGCTTAAAGGTCCCGTGAAGTGCTTTAAAATGTGCATTTTTTTTCGATGTTTGACTTAATCTCAACCGAAACACAAAAAAAACAGCCAATGCATTATGTAATGTGTTCTCACGGGTGGTGTCTGATATTGCACAGATAATATTGACATATAACATATTATTTGCATACGTCATCTTAATAGCAATAACGGTCTTTTCATGAGCTGCAATATTAGTTTAATCTTAGTGAATGCAAGCCCTTTTGCGATGGTGTACGCGGTGTTACATTTTACATATAGCTGCCACTTGCATGGCTGACAACATCCTGACGATTAAGTGAAAGATTAAACAGAACCTCTCACGCTTAAAATGTGTAGATTCAGTGGCAAACGCTGTTACCTGAAAACTCCGTCCCACAGGCTTTACAGTGAATGGCTTTAGTCATTTTCATAGCGGACTTTAACCCACTAGAAGTCTCTTCGAAAAGTGTAAATGGTGGATTAACATTCACTACATGATCACTGATTATTTGTAACTTTAGGTGGTTTCTAAAACAAAATCTGTCAGTATTATTTTCGTTCTCTAGTATCCAGACTTTTACATTTTCACGGTTGTAGCTCCTGGTCATCTGAAGGCAGAAGGCATTGACTGAGTGATTGATAGCTGATATTAACCAATCCAATCGCGTTTAGTTACAGCGCAGTGTGCCAATAAGAAAAGTGCAAAGGCGGGGCAAGCATTTCGGGCTTTTGTTTACTTTAGCGAGTTGACCTTCCTGAGCGCTGCATTTCCCGTTTTTATTCTGCGTGAATGTCTCCTAAATTTGCGCATGCGGTGAAGGTTTTGCAGTGAAAACAGGTCGCATGCCAACAATTTATGCAATGGCACAAATGCCCCCAAATATATTTTGAGGTCACATAGATACAATTTTGGGCGCATATGTGACCAAAACGGTCACAATTTCAAGCCCTGTTACATGTTTATATCAGTTTTGTATCTTCTAAACGCTGTTGCAATTTCATGGGGCCTTTATATTGTGACATTTGCAACATACTGTATGTCTCTATTAAGGCAACAGACATGTAAAATTAGCGTTTAATGGACATTTATGCATTGTGTCATATCTCTCGGCTCTTACTGTGATTTTTCTGGGGTGAAAAGATTTCAGTAAACTTAATAAAACTCATCTGTTTATGCAGAGGGTCTTATTAATTGTTGCCAGTGTTTTTATATATGCTAAGGCTTTAAAATACAACTATAAATACATCTGTCTGTCCCTTTTGTCAAGTATAATTATAATTAACCTATATTTCATCCTCAACAGAACTCAGAAGCTAAATGGTTTAAAGACAAAAACATGTTTTGTATTGTACTTTAGATTTTGATGTGCTTGGTAAAACAAAAATATGTTTTAAAAATAATGGTACAAAAGCTCACGACGTAGCTACCTTTTTGACAAGGACACGTTTGTACCTAAAGTATCCAAATTAGTACCTAAAAAGTCCCTATACCCGTCGGAAAGGCATCAGTGATAGTTTTGGTCATTTCATTTCTGAGAGTAATGTGTTTGTGAAATGTTATAAGATCAAGTGCTTTACACACTTGCAAAACTGTAACCGTTATAACATTTTCACCTTAAATGATTCTATATAAATATGTTTATGTATAATTCACAAAAAATTTTAAGCAACAGTTTCTGCATGCAACCATCCTTCTCCTCTGAGAAATTGATGTTATTCATTTTTAAAAACTGAGTTATGAATTATGCATATGCCATACTGTCAAACCATTAACACTGTGGCTGTTGTACACACGGGTATCTTTGTGTGTCAACCCCGTTTGATTATATTTAAAATATTTTAGCATATGTAATTACTTTTTACAAATGTAAAAATAAGAGTGGATTGTTTCCGATTTGAAATTAATTTTTATTGATGGAAATATGTTGTACTCAAGATGAGCTTTAGCAGACCAATCAACAGACGCATAGAACTCTCAAAAGACCATCTTTAGCAGAGCTACTGATCTTAATACTTGTGTGTGTGCTTGTGTGTTTCATGCCACTCGACGTGTGAACATCCGTGCCTTCATTTGCTGCCTGTTCCTGGCATCGCACTGTCCTTAAAAGCTGATAATGTGTTAATGAAATCACTGGCAGACAGCTCTTGTCAGCCGAATGTTCCACATGAGAAGGGGCCAGTCCTCCACTGCGAGTCTGCAGGGTATAAAGCAGGTCTGTCAGGGGAGCAGGAGTCTGTCAGGGGAGCGCATGTCTGGCCTAGAAATCGCTTTTGTGTTGTTGCATTTTTTTTTTGCTCTTTTATAGTGTCACAGGTCCTTTAGCCCAGTCCTTCCTCCGAGTGTGCATGCTAAATTTTTAATGCGGGATGGGCCTGCCCCCTTTCCTTTCGGCAGCACAATGATTTATTGCCCAAAAAGACCAGAGAACTAATTAACAGAGTAATTAATTAATATGAATTTGCATATTTGCATTTGCAATTAGTGCAGTCAAGTGATTAGTCTGAAATGGGGAAGTTTGACTCATCAGATGTTGGTGTATGTGCTGAACTGGAAAGCTTGTCACCAGCTGAGGCATTTTTGGAGGGGGACAGAAGGGGACCATGTATGTGTGTATGTCTGTGTGTGTGTGTGTGTGTGTGTGTGTGTTTCTAAACACAAACATCCAAGGGTACGTGCCAATCATGCGTGACTGAGCTGTCGCTGTCAGCAAACTGCATCTGCATGCTGTGTTGGTTGTGTTTTTGTTGTGCTGATAAGTGCAGATCAACCTGGCCGTCCCGTCAGAAAATTGACTAGCTTGCTGCTAACATGACTAGTAAAATCTGTCAACATCATGTTAAAGGTGTTGTGACTCTTCTAAAGCAAAACAATACCAAAATATGTTTAGACATATTTAAGAAACATGCTTGATTATCTGAAAAACAATGCTAAAGTCATTAATTCTTTGAAAATGTGCATTTCATGTCAGAATGTGTCTTTGTTTTGGTCTCTATAACCCACCCACTGCCAGTTTACTCAATTATATTTTAGCACCCAGGTTGCCTTGATGGAAACCATATTTCATTTCAGTCATGAAAGCTGCCTTAATGTACAGCGGGGAAAATAAGTATTATGTAACACGTCATGTTTTTTCCTTGGAATAATATTTCTAAAGGAGCTGTTGACATGGAATTGAACGAGATTTGGGTAAAAACCCAAACAATACAAACATTAAAAAAATCAGAAAAATGAGTTATGCGTAATAACAATGGAATGACACAAGGAGAATTTACTGAACTACTGAAACGTATTTAATACTTTATATAAAAGACTTTTTTGGTGCTGGCAGCTTAAAGATGCCTCTCATATGGAGAATGAAGTCACATGAATTGCTCAGGTATGAGCTTTTCACAGACTTCAACAGAGTGTAGAAATCTTGATGGTTCTGTGGGTCTCGTCTATCAAATCTGATCTTTAATTTGTATTTTCTATTGGGTTCAGGTCAGGTGATTGGCTGGGCCATTCTACAGCTTGATTTTCTTTCTCTGAAAGCATTTGAGTTTCCTAAACTTATTCGTTTTGTTTTCTTTGCATATATGGATTTCTTTGGTTGTTATCAACATCCGGGGAAAATTTCAAGTCAACGGCACCTTTAGAAATATGTTTTCTGAGAAAAATGGTGACGTGTTCAATAC
>CAIGQV010000641.1:5649055-5666173 GCA_903798115.1 Danio jaintianensis | reverse complement strand
CCACACAATTCCTTCATGTTGACCCAACAAAAATCAATTAAGTTAACTTAAAGGGCACCTAGTTTACCCCTTTTTCCAGATTTAATATAAGTCTTTTGTGTCTCCAGAATGTGTCTGTAAAGTTTCAGCTCAAAACACTCATCAGATTATTTATTATACCTTTCAGAAGTTTATAATTTTTTAGCTCTGAGCATCTTGTAGCTGTTTTTGTGGACTGTGCCTTTAATGCTAGTCCTCCCCGCCCACCGTTCCCACGTGCCTGTCAGTGTGCCTCAATCTCCGCCCTCGGCTGCCTCAGGTAACAGATAGACATGAAAGAAGCAGATCTCACGTAACGTTTGTGAGAAATATTACAGTAAGAACTTTCCCAATGATTATTTGATGTATTTGTTGTGCAGTTGCAACGATGAGTCACACACAATGTCGTTACAAAGTTCACACACACACACACACACACACACAGAGCGGACACACACACAGCGCGCCAATTAGCTTTGCACTGTTTTTGCACTGCAAATGTGACAGGATACACATTAATATCCACTGCTGTATGGATATCCGTTATGTTGATGTACAAAATAAAGCTGATTTAACGTCCACAACCCGGGATTGAAGCATCTTCTTTTATAATTGTACTGACACGCGGCTGTGGTGATAAAGTAAAGCTGAAGTAAATCGCTGTAATTCAAAATGCTGTTTTAAAAACGTGTTAAACTTGTATGATTATTGATGATCCTAGCGAACTGAACAGATCTTTTATTCCCGGTTGCTTTGCGCACGTCCTGTCTTGTTGATATGATTATACGCGTTACTACGGAGACATGTTAATACGAAGCTGTCAATCAATTCGGTGGGCGGGGAAACCGCACAAATGGGAGGGATTTGGATGCTATTTTAATGTCAGGAAATTTAAAAAAAAAGAGACTTATTGTCTTTATATCAGCCCAATATGACTGTGGACACACTATACCAACACACAGTTCTGTCCAAACAGCTTAAAAAAGATGATTTTCATCATAGGTGCCCTTTAATTGTTTTTACCAATTTAAGTGGATTCAACATAAAAGAATTAAGTTGTCTCAAAAACAAATAAGTGGTTTTAAAATAAAAATAAGTACTTTAAAAAAGGTCATTTTTTGAGATGACAGAAATGTTTTGATGCTTGAATCAGCAGGCATCACCCATATAAAAGGACACTTTGAGCAACACAAACAAGAGCTTTTACTCAAATTAGAGCAATATGATGGAGTGTCATTACAATAGAAGTAAAAAATTTTTGCAAGCATGAGTGATTCAAACACATTTCCACTGTCAGAGCATCATGAATCAACCGCACATTTCTCTTTGCCTTATTGTGCCATTTCGAGCCCGTGAAATGAAAACAGCGTCGCCTCAGCATAATGAAGTGAAGCATAGCTTTAAGCAAGGGTGCTTTCATATCGGCTTTAACAAAACATTTTCGGATTCCATCAAAGTGGAATTTAAAAAGTGTGAGAGGATTATAAAAAAAAAACATGGTGAGCCATAAACAGGCAGGCAGGTGTTGATGATGCAAATGAATCAGATGACAGATGGTTAGCGACTCCATCACTCACTGTGTGGATAATGGATAGAGGTAATCAAATCCCTCTGTGAATTTGGGACTTTCTTCAGAACTTTCTCCGTCTATATCACCATCAAACACTTCCTGAGCTGTGCGGCTCCACTGGAGGGAGGAATCAGCATGGTGGAAACTCCTGATAGACAGTTTTACCACAAATGTTCCCTGCGCCGTTGCCTTCAGGTGTCAACCTTTTGTGACAAGTCACTGAAATGATAATTATAGTAAATCACCTTAAGCACAAATCCTGGTTGTATATCCACACTGAAAAAAAATGATTCATTGGATTTACTAAAAGTTTTTAAGGTAATTGGTTGCAAACATTTATATGGGCTGAACGTAATCAAACAAATTAAATTTAGTAATGTTCAACTTAATTTGTTTGTTTAAATGCAGCCCATATAAATAGTTTGCAACCATTTACCTTAAAAAATGTAGTAAATCCAATGAATAATTTTATTTCAATGCACAAAAAACATGCTAAACACAATCGTAGATAAGAAAACAACTAATAAAACGTACTAATACTAAAAAGGTTACTCTTTAAGTTACAGTAACTACTTGCATCAAAAAATAAGTACAATGTACTAATTGTATTCATATTGTATTGCAGACTTATGGGGCTATTGGGATAGGGTTAGAGAGGTTTGGTGTTACGGGTGGGTTAAGAAGTAAGGGATGGCTCAACAGTGTAATTATAAATGTAATTGAATAAGTTAATTACAGATGTAATGGCATGCAAATAGTTTTAAGATATAAGTACAATGTATGTACATAGCAAGTGTATTGTACCAAATTATTTATTTAAATGTGACTTCAAAAAATTTGTGTAAGCCTAAATAACTTGTTTTAGACTCTCCTAGAGTTACACATTTGGGCTTTACCATTTTTGAGTCCATTCAGCTGATCTCTAGGTCTGGCGGGAGCACTTTTAGCTTAGCTTAGCATAGATCATTGAATCGGATTAGACCATTAGCATCTTGATCCAAAAAAAATCCTAAAAAGAGTTTTGACCATTTTCTTATTTGAAGCTTGACTCTTCTGTAATTACATCATGTTCAAAGACCAAAGGAAAAGTTGCTATTTTCTAGGCTGATATGGCTGATATACTATTCAATGATTTATGCTAAGCTAAAAGTGCTCCCGCCAGATCCACAGATCGTCTGAATGGATTCAAAAGTGACTTGTAAAACGAGCCTATTTCCAAAAAAAAGTTGAGTGTTCCTTTAACATGATGCCCTCCATACAAGATAAAGCATTTCATTGTATATAAAAGATGTTGATTGTATCAAAAAGCTCTTTGTGATTGTTCATCCAAAGCAATCTTTTTGCACAAACCTTAAAGATCTTTTAAAATTCTCAAAAGTGTAAATTACGAACAATTACAAAGCCCCTGTCTCCTCACAATGCCATGAAACTTAATAAAAATGTCAGAAGCAGCTAAAAGTGACGTGCATTAACACAACTCAGACTCGTCTCTCTCTATTTCTGATCCAGTACTTCATAAATCTGATGAATGAATCTTTAGGGAGAAACGCAGCCCTCTAGAATATGTCGAGCATATGTTACGTTCAGTGGAAACTGTTGTAAGATTGGTGATCAGGTTAGGCCTTTGGGTGATTTCTCTATTTCAGAGCAGCTCTAATGAACCTCTCAAACATGTCTGTTCGCTTCCTAATTGTTCCATATGCAAAGAAACGCACTGTCTTAAATTTAAAATGACATGAAAATAATGAAATAAACCAATAAGCTGCCTTTTCTTCATTTGTCTTTAACTTGAACATTTGTTTGAAGCTTTTTAACAGCCTTTTTCAAGATTGTAAAGATGTGTTCAACACATGCACACTTTAAGAAATAGTTTCTCTCAAAAATCAATCCTGTCATTATTTAATCACCCTCAAGTTGTTTCAAATACATTTTTTTTTTCTGTGGAAAAACACACAGAAAGTTGCCGCTCAGCACACAGCTAAATTATTCAAATAAATCATACTATCATAATGTAAAATCATACATAAGTATCTTATAGTGGCCTTCAACTCGTTTAAAAAAAAAAAAATTCTAATACTGATGCATTCAAATAAAATGTCATTATACAAATTGTACATTTTAAAAAATATATATTTCATATATTCAAATGGAGGAATGGTGCTTTCTCAGAGAAATGTGAATATGTATATTCCAATTCCCACTATTTACTAGCTTATTCCCTGCCTATTATTATACAGTTGGCGGTTTAGTAGTGCTTATAAAGTATCATCTTATTCTACGTTCCTAATCCTACTCAACACCTAAACCCAACTACTACCTTACTAACTATTAATAAGCAGCAAATTAGCAGTTTATTGAGATAAAAGACATAGAAAATGGTTTGTTATAGCAAAAATTTTACCTAAAATAAAGTGTGCATATACAGTAGTCTGAAATCTGGACTTTACTAGAACTATGTTAAGCTGCTTTGACACAATCTACATTGTGAAAAGCGCTATATAAATAAACTTGACTTGACTAGTCAACGTTTGAAAGGGATTACAGTTTTCAACAAATTTGTCTTAAAACGATCGATCAACACTTATTCTTGTCTTAGGACATTTGTCTTCATTTTGTCTTGTTGTCCATTTTTGAAGAAAAAAAACAACATAAGAGCATATAGTGATAACAAAGCCAATATCACGGCATGGGGTTGATTGTCAGGGAGTTGGAAAAGTAAACGTGATTCTTGCATAATGCTGAAATATGCAGCCAGCTACAGTTAAAACAGGAGGTTGAATCTTCCAATAAAATACAGTCAATCGCGAAATTATTCATACTTCTGACTTAAAGTTTTTGTTCAAATGTAAATAAAAGCTCATTTGGAATTTTTTCCCACAATGATGCCTCTTGTACATCATCTTACTATCTTTTGGGAGGAACCAATAAGTGTCAAATATACACTCACCGGCCACTTTTTTAGGTACACCTTAATAGTACCGGGTTGGACCCCCTTTTGCCTTTAGAACTGCCTCAATCCTTCGTGCATAGATTCAACAAGATATACTGGAAATATTCCTCAGAGATTTTAGTCCATATTGACATGATCGCATCACGCAGTTGCTGCAGATTTGTCGGCTGCACATCCATAATGCGAATCTCCCGTTCCACCACATCCCAAAGGTGCTCTATTGGATTGAGATCTGGTGACTGTGGAGGCCATTTGCGTACAGTGAACTCATTGTCATGTTCAAGAAACCAGTCTGAGATGATTCACACTTTATGACATGGCACGTTATCCTGCTGGAAGTAGCCATGAGAAGGATGGGTACACTGGCCATTCTCCTCTGACCTCTGGGATCAACAAGGCATTTGCGCCCACAGAACTGCCGCTCACTTGATATTTTCTCTTTTTCGGACCATTCTCTGTAAACCCTAGAGATGGTTGTGCGTGAAAATCCCAGTAGATCAGCAGTTTCTGAAATACTCAGACCAGCCCGTCTGGCACCAACAACCATGCCACGTTCAAAGTCACTTAAATCACCTTTCTTCCCCATTCTGATGCTCTGTTTGAACTGCAGCAGATCGTCTTGACCATGTCTACATGCCTAAATTTATTGAGTTGCTGCCATGTGATTGGCTGATTAGAAATTTGCGTTAACGAGCAGTTGGACAGGTGTACCTAATAAAGTGAGTGTATATACTTAACTGTATATATATTTTTCCTTTTTCGAACTTCCTCTTAATTTTTGTTCTATTTTATACATTAGATCTTTTGGAGGGGGCAACTTAATTATTTTATGTACAATCCACTGAAGTTTGTAAACACTATTAACTTAATTCCTTCATGTTGTCCCAATACAAATCGATTGTGTGGAACCCAGCATTTTTTACAGTGTGGTTTCAAATCATAAAGTACCCATGAACTGATCAAATGTGTACATTGAATGTGATGCAAGTTGGATAAAACTACAAACGTAAATTCACATAATACTGTGGATAAAAGAGCAGTAAAATAAAAGAGCAGTGAAGTAAATTGACATTAATGTACTGATGTCTGCTTGCTTGAGTTTGACTTTCCAACCTTTTCCTGCACTCAGAAATTAACTTTTGCTGCTTGTTTGCACTTATTCAAAACGAGTTGAAACAACACGTTTTTTTTTTTTTTTTTTCAATCTTCAATGTTCAATCTGCTTAAATTTGTAAAAAAAACTATCAAGTTAAGTTAATCGATTTGAGTTGGGACAACATGAAGGAACTGTGTGTAACCCAGCATTTTTTACAGTGTGAATGTTTCCATATTTTTGCTATCTTTGCATTCTAGTTCAAAACCGTAAGCATGCTACTTGCAATCCCAAGGTCATGGGTTTGATTCCCAGGCAATGCATAAACAAAGTACAGTATATTCCAGACTGTATACTGAAAAAAAAAGATTCATTGGATTTACTCAATTGTTTTTAAGGTAAGTGGTTTATACGGGCCGAATTTAAACAAACAAATTAAGTTGAACATTACTAGATTGAATTTGTTTGTATAAATTCAGCCCATATAGATTGTTTGCAACCACTTACCCCCAAAAATATTTGTAAATCTAATAATATAAATCTAATAATAATATAGGCTCTGCAATGCAAATCACTGTGCACGAAAGCGTCTGCCAAACACATGAATGTAAATGTAAATATAATCCAGTGAATAAAAGTGGCATGCTTGCATAATGCAGAAATATGCAGATACAATTAAAGCACCGATACCTGTTTGGCTGACTGTGTGTGTGCGTGAATGTGTGTGTGTTTGAGACGGGCTGGGTTGCGATGGTATCCTCAGGCCTGGTGCAGCAGTCTGTGCTGTTACACCTTGCTGCCTGTTAAGATTGCCCTGCAGAGACAGCGGGTAGCACAGTCTGCCAACCCTGGAGAACTGCGAGTCAGGGACGCCTGCCAACACAAAGCCCAGGAGAGAGAGAAAGGGCCGAGGGCACACACATGCACGCTGCCTTCCTCTGGAGCTCATTACAGCAACATCTCAACACGATAGAGCAAACGTGGGCTGCGCTTCTGCAAAAGCGTACAGCAGACGATCCTGCGTGCGTGCGCATTCAGAAATGTGCCACTTCTTTTATTTCTCATTTTCAGCTCTAAATAGCAGTAGATGGTAGAATGTAAATGAGATGGTTATTACGGCGACGTTCATCAAGCCCGGGCTGGAGAGACTTCAATAGCTTGATGAATATGCATGCAAATTTGTTAATTAAGTTAATTATTCTGCTGAAAATTCATTTGTCTTCCAAGGACTTTTTTTTGCAATGATTTTAACATGTTTCTCTCATTAGTCATGCTCCATGCTATTTAAAAGCACTTTGGTCCACTTTTTAAAAGTTTTGACAAGTGTTGAAATGAGAACGAAGGACGAAAATAAGACAACGGATAAAGATGGATTTATGTTTTAAAATCTTGTCTTTTTTTTGTGAGGGAAAAAATGTACATGTCAAAGCAAACTCTCTATTGGGTTCTGTTATGTTTATTCATTTGCGTTTGAATGAGTATTTTGAGATATTTGAAGTTGTTTTGTTATTATACGGAGTTAAATTTGAATTTGACAAAACACCCTGAGATTAGTTATGATTTTTAATTAAGGTTGTGGAAACACTCGTGGCAAAATATTACACTTTAAATACATTCAAAATGCTACAAAAATGCATTCATTACATTTGCGTAATGATATTTTAAGTCCTAATAGAATGACTGCTTGAAATGTGTGCGGCTCATTAGAATCTGGAGGAAGTGGGATTATGTTGTTACATTAAGACTGTTTGATCAAGACAAATGTTTGTTTAGTCAATTAGGATATTTACAGTAGCCTGTGTTCTGCCTCTATGGAGGAAATGTCTTCTTCAGTCAATTTGCATCAAATCACAAGTGAGTTGGGTTCAGATCTTATTAAAACACGCATTTTATAAGCAATTATAAGGCACTGCGCATGAAAAAAATTTGCTTTATCTTTTAATTTCTTTGCACATTTCCTTTAAACCTAAAATGTAGTACAATGTGAAGTCAAAATATGGAAAAACGTGAATAAATGTATATTGTTTACAGATGCTTCTGTAACATGACAGATTACATTTTTGATAATGAAGTTATTGCCACCTTTTCCAAAGTCTATATAAGACATAGCATAATCGCTAACCTGATTTCACCAAGTAGGACATGTTCCTGATTAACATCTATGTTGATCCTGGAACAACATTCCAATCAGCCGATCAGAATTAAGGGATACGTTTACAGTTTGTGTTAAGTTTAGGCTTACGGTTAGGTTTATGCACTTCTATGTTATTGTTATTAATCTATTATTCCCCTCTGATTTTGGGAATAATTTACAGTTATGGTTTGGTTTAGGGGTAGGGAATGGGTATGGATTACATCTTCGAACAAAAATGATGTTCCAGGATCAACATAGATGTTAATCCAGGATCGCATCGTACTTGGCAAAATCATGACGTGCTAGCATAATAATGAAAATGAGGTGATGTAAACTAGTATACAGTACATTTTTATTGTACGTTTTTCCCTCCCTACACAGGTTATTGACATTAGCAAGATTTATATGAAAAATTTTAAAGGCTTAAAAAAAGAAAACCCTCATACAGCAATTAATCAGCCTTAGCCTTACACATTATACTCTATATTTACTTAAAAATGCCAAATTATATTATTGTGGGTTTTTTCAAACATTTTGAACCAAGAAATACTTTCATAATCTCAAACAATCTCCATTCATGTATGTGTACTTTTCTACAGTTTTAGTTCTTCTCTTTAATTTGAAATTGTCGTCAAAAATGATGTACAAAATGCAAATCGAAATTAGTAGTATGATGAGAAAGCCAACTTAAACTATCCATAGGTAAATCGTTTTGATGTCAAAACCTTGACGTCCATTTGACATCCACACATTAATGGATATTTAACACAAAAAGTATACTCATCTGAAAGCTTTAATTCCAAATGTACACTGGATTTTGTATCCCTACAATGCATGGAAACTTGATGTCAAAACCAGTGGTGTAAAGTAACAAATTACAAATACTCAAATTACTGTAATTGAGTAGTTTTTCTCAGGAATTGTAATTTACTAAGTAGTTTTAAAATGTGTGCTTTTACTTTTCCCTGAGTACATTTGCAATACACATGCAGTATTGGTACTTTTACACCACTACTTTCCTTCAACCTGCAGTCACTACTTTATTTTTTCTTGTCTATGGGGATTAGAAAACCAAAATCAACCAAATATCAACGTCTAATGATGTTACAGCTTGATGTTGTGTGGACGTAACCACAATGACGTCTATCAGATGTTGGATTTTAGTTGCCATACCTGATGAATAAATGTCAGTATTTGACATCAATATGATGCTGGTTTAAGATGTTGGCTCCACGTTGGATTTTGGTCACTTTCTAACACAACCTAAAATCAACTAAATATCAACGTCTAATAATGTTACAGCTTGACGTTGTGTGGACGTTACCACAATGACATCTATCAGATGTTGGATTTTAGTTGCCACACCTGACGAATAAATGTCAGTATTTGATGTCAATATGACGTTAATTTAAGATGTTGGCTCCACGTTGGATTTTGGTCACTTTCTAACACAACCTAAAATCAACCAAATATCAACGTCATTTGAAGTCATTATTGGACATCAAAATAACGTTGTCCTTAGATGCTGGCAAGACATTGAATTTTGGTCACCTGACGTCACAATCTAAATTTAACCTAATATTAACGTCTTATGACGTTGTGTGCCTGCTGGGCAATAACTAAATGCACTATAGAATGTTACGTTTACACACATCCACAAATTACATGTAAATGCATCAGCTTTCTACAGCGTAATACTCACTACTCACTACTCACTACTCTTGAGTACTTTTGAAAGGTCTCTTTACTCATACTTTGAGTAATATTTACAACTGATACTTTTACTCTACTTGCACTACATTTTTAGGCAAGTAATGGTACTTTTACTTAAGCATGATTTTTCAGTACTCTTTTCACCACTGGTCAAAACGACATCAAATTGACAGCATTGACACCAAATAACACAAAAATTGATTATAGGACAGTCCTGTGTAATCGATTTTGTCAATTTGACATTGTTTTAACACTGATATCAAATCGATTTGAATTTTTTACCAGTCATTTTGACTTCAAAGTGCCTGCTGGAGCACCTGGAGGAAACCCACGCCAGCACGGGGAGAATATGCAAACTCCACACAGAAATGCCAACTGGCCGGGACTCGAACCAGCAACCTTCTTACTGTGAGGCGACAGTGCTAACCACTGAGCCACCGTGCTGCCCGTTTTATTAACAATTCGATAAAATGTATCATTGTTAATTTGTCAAAGTTACAACTGGTACAATTTATTATGCCTGAATGCTTTTAAAATCCTCACACAGTCACAGGCATCAAAAAACACTTGCGAAATGATAAATTTCCAGACTCAACATTGCATATACTCGTGATGTGACTATTCTAAATGATCACATTGCGATATCGATGCTGAAATTATACATTGTGCAGCCCTATTACAATTGTCAATAATTCAAATGAACACACTCAGGTTGTATTGGCATATATTAAGCTCCATAATATATCAGATACTGACAAAGACTGAAGTTGTAGCTCACAAAAAAAATCCATGTTTGTCCTCGATTTAAAGCAGGCGTATGGTATTCAGCCTTGTCTGTAAGTCTGTCTGCGTGTTGTTATGTGCCTGTCTGACTGCATACGCCTGTGTATCTGTCAAGTTGTCTGTCTGCGTGCGACAGGAGGCTGTAAATCACTTGAAATCTCACCAAAATGCAGCGAGCAGCTAGGCTTCTCTGTAGGGGGTCGTCATCGTCTCCCGTCTCAAAAACACACTTGCATACTGCAACAGACTGGCCCGACACGTACTGCAGCAACTGGCCAAAAACAGCCCGAGACACATGCACATTCCTCATGTATGGAAAAATGTTGAGGATGGACAGATTGTGGGGAAGCACATGAAAGCTCTCCAGTTCACAGATACTCGTTGTGTAACATAAAAAGCTGACATTGACGCACAGATGTCGGGGTGTAAGGTCTTTAAGTTTGGTTGTATATACACTTGTTTTTTTAATCCTTGTGTTGTTATAGGCTTTGCATGTCTGCTGTTTAAAGTAGTGTTTCTCTGTTGCTTCACAATTTTTGAAATATAGATTTTTTCGTGTACTTTTTTTGTGTTTAACACTCTTGTGTATGGAATTATGTGCATGAAAAGGCTTAATCTTTTGGGTTAATCAAATGGAGATTGAGTGGAACAACATGAATTAATAATACAATAGATTTTCTTCAGTTGCTTGATTTTAGTGTCCTGGTTCATTCATTCATTTATTTTCCTTCGGCTTAGTCCCTTTATTCATCAGGGGTTGCCACAGCGGAATGAACCGCCAACTTATCCAGCATATATTTTACACAGCGGATGCCCTTCCAGCTGCAACCCAGTACTGGGAAACATCCATACACACTCATTCACACACATACACTACGGACAATTTAGCTTACCCAATTCACCTATAGCGCATGTCTTTTGGACTGTGGGGGAAACCGGAGCACCCGGAGGAAACCCACACGAACAATGGGAGAACATGCAAACTCCACACAGAAATGCCACACTGTGTCGCCCCTAGTGTCCTGATATCAGTGAGTTTTTTGGTTAAATCTCTGATATGTGATTAACACAAGCTCAAGATAATGTTAACATTTTATTCAATGGCATAAAACAACATAAAATACATCCTTTAGTTTTTTAAGCTTTTACTTGTCAAGAAAAAGGCAGTTGTTAAAGGAACACTCCACTTTTTTTGAAAATAGGCTCATATTACAAGTTCTCTAGGATTAAAAGATGAGTTTTACCATTTTTGAATCCATTCAGCCAATCTGTGGGTTTGGCGGGAGCACTTTTAGCTTAGCTTAGCATAAATCATTGAATCGGATTAGACCATTAGCATGAGTCTAACAGAGTTTTGATAATTTTCCTATTTAAAGCTTGACTTTTCTGTAGTTTCAACCTTAAGAAAGTGAAAAGTTGCTATTTTCTAGGCTGATATGGCTAGGAACTATACTACATATATACTGTATATAGTACTATATTTCCTTGATTATTACGCCAGAATGTCTTAGACATATTGGCCTCGAAAATAGCAATTTTTCATTTTCTGTCAGTCTTAGTAAACAATGTAAACACAAAAAAGTAGCTTTATACTTTAAACTTATTTTATTAATATTTAATTTTTAAGTTTAAGGCCGCACATATACTTCATACAGCACAGTGATATAATTCCAATGTGTCAAAACCTGAATGAAACGTTTATCTGAAAACAACACACCTTAGAATGTTCATCAGCCAGTCAGAATCAAGCATTAAACAGCCCATAGTAAAACATAAAATAATGTGTCTTTGTAACTTTGCAGATCTTTTGTTCACTAAAGAAAGCTGAAATGTATAGTATTACTCCATTAACACAATCAGCTTTGACCATGAAGACACATCCAATTAGTTCTGCATTAAATTTTGGCTGAGATATCTTAGATAGCATAATCAGTATTCTGCTTACTGTGTCAAACAGCCCTCATGTTGAGAAATGCAGTCTAGGTCAGCAAACTTTGTTTATGATGAGGCCTGAGGATTACATTCATCCTCAGTTCTAGTAAAAGCTTTTCAAACGAACACTGAGGTTAACAGTTAAGTTGTACCATTTTTAAATCCATTCAGCTGATCTCTGGGACTGGCGGAAGCACTTTTAGCTTATCTTAGCATAAATCATTGAATCGGATTAGACCATGAGCATTTCGTTCCAAAATTTTTAAGTTTTGATGATTTTCCTATTTAAAGATTGACTCTTCTTTAGTTGCATCATGTACTAAGACTGATGGAAAATCAAAAGTTGCTATGTGAAATTAAAAGTGGCTAGGAATTATACTCTCATTATGGCGTAATAATCAAGGAAATTTGTTGCCGTACCATGGATGCACCAAGTAAAAATAGCTAATTACACAGAGCCTGAAAACAACTCTTACAAATGTCTCCATGGTTGCAAGATGCCAATGTAAGTCAAGCTTTAAATAGAAAAATTATTGAAACTCTGGTCATTTTTGAGCGAGATGCTAATGGTCTAATCCGTTTCAATGATCTATGCTAAGCTAAGCTAAAAGTGCTCCCACCAGACCCAATTTGTTTTTTTGTAAGTTTTGTATTTTTTTTTTTATGTACTTTTTGTGTCTAACACTATAGTGTATGGAATTATCTGCATAAAAAGGCTTTGTCTTCTTGGTTTATCAAGTGGAAATTGAGTGGAACAACATGAGGGTGGGTTAATACAATAGATTTCTTTTAGCTGCTTGATTTTAGTGTCCTGATATCAGTGAGTTCTTTTGTTTAATTAAATCTCTTATATAAGATTAACACAAGCTCAAGAAAATGTCAACATTTTATTCTACGGCATAAAAAAAATGTCAAATACATTATTCAGTCAAGAGCAAGGCAGTTGTTAAGGTTTTTTTTTAGGAAATAAGCTCATTTTACAACTCTCCTAAAGTTAACAGTTAAGTTGTACCTTTTGTAAATAAATTAATCCGATCTCCGGGTCTGACAGGAGCACTTTTAGCTTAGCTTAGCATAAATCATTGAATCGGATTAGACCATTAGCATCTCACTCAAAAAATTACAAGTTTTGATGATTTTCCTAGCTTGAATCATCTGTAATTGCATTTTGTACCAAAACTGACAGAAAATGAAGAGTTCCTATTTTCCAGGCTGATATGGCTAGGAGCTATACTCTTATTATGGTGTAAAAATCAAGGAAATTTGTTGCCATACCATGGGTACAGCAGGTGAATATAGCTAAATACGCAGAACCTGAAAACAGCTCTTACAAAAGTCTCTATGGTTGCAAGATGCCAATGTAAGTCAGCTTTAAATAGAAAAATTATTGAAACTCTGGTCATTTTTGAGCAAGATGCTAATGGTCTAATCCGTTTCAATGATCTATGCTAAGCTAAAAGTGCTCCCAGAATTTTTTTAATCCTTGTGTTTTTACAAGCTTTGCATTCTTTATTGCTTCACAACTTTTTGAAATCTAGATTTTTTTACTTACTTTTTTGTGATTAACACTCTTGTGTTTGGAATTATCTGCATAAAAAGGCTTTGTCTTTTTGGTTTATCAAATAGAGTTTGAGTGAAACAACATGAGGGTGAGTTAATACAATAGATTTTTTTAGCTGCTTGATTTTAGTGTCCTGATATCAGTGAGTTTTTTGATTAAATCTTTTATACAAGATTAACACAAGCTCAAGATAATGTTAACATTTTATTCTATAGCATAAAAAAAATATTCATTTTTTCAAGCTTTACGTGTCAAAAAAAGGCAGTTGTTAAAGTTTTTTAGGAAAGAGTTTTTTAGGAAATAAGCTCATTTTACAACTCCGCTGAAGTTAACAGTTAAAATTTATCCGATCTGTGCGTCTGACGGGAGCACTTTTAGCTTAGCTTAGCTTAGCATAAACCATTAAATCAGATTAGACCATTAGCATCTCGTTCCAAAAATTACAAGTTTTGATGATTTTCCTATTAAAAGCTTGACTCTTCTGTAGTTGCATCATGTAAGACTGACGGAAAATGATAAGTTGCTATGTGAAATGAAAAGTGCCTAGGAACTATATTCATGTTTGAGCGAGATACTAATGGTCTAATCTGTTTCAGTGATCTATGTTAAAACTAAGCTAAAAGTGCTCCCGTCAGACCCAAAAATCATCTGAATGGATTCAAAAATGATAAAACTCCTCAACATTTTAACTTTAGGGTTGTTGTAAAATGAGCATATTTCCCAAAAAAGTGCAGTTGTACCTTTAAGAATCTCTAAAACTTCAAACAAAACATCAAAACAAAAAAAATCAAGTTTGTTATGTCTCACCAATTAACCCCAAACACATCTAAAACGAGTGTGAGTGTGAACTTTTTTTTTTTAGCGTGCATATGCTTCACAGCCATTCTCAATGACTCTCTTCTCATCTCTAAAAACAGAAACATATTGTAGAGCGTCCGCTTCCCTGGCAGCTGCCGACACCATCAGCACGAGCCAATGAAAACACATAGTCCCCTGTTCCCTCTTTTTAATTGGGATATTTTAGTGCTATTAGCGGCAAAGGCTCCACACACCTCCTTCCCCAAACTATACAAATGCAGATCCGGGGCCCGTCTTGGTCACTGAAGCAGGTACAATCTCAGAACTCAGGTGTCTTGGAAAAAGCACGTGTCTGGCAACCTGGCAACCCAATGAAGGTTGAGCTAAGACTAGAACACAAGAACTGGATGTTTGCCATCATTTTGAGGAGCTGCTGTTTTGAGGTTGAGTGAAAAGAGGGGGGTGTTTAGGCTCAGAGGGACTGACACCATATGTTATGTCAGCATTCATTACACTTTTATAGAGGCCTACAGTGCCATGCTTTCAGACGAATGTATATGTAGGATGCATCTGCTTAAAGATGCGCGCGGAAAACAGTTTTAATATTTGATATTCGATCTATCAAAAGTGATAAATTGGCAAGGTGGGATACACCAATATCAATTATATATCGCCATCTGCTGGTTTCAGGAGTGCTGACATAGAGATTAATTTGTACAGACAGCATTCTTACACTGAGATGCATGGAAATCAGAGGGGAAACAACACAACTTTTTTATTTTTACTTTGAATTGTTTCTCTCTCAAAGGAATAATGAATGATGAATCGAAATAAATAGCAGTAGGGTCATCAGATAGTAGTAATGCGAAAGGAATTGGGTTATAGTTAATAAGTAGGATACTGAGGAGGATGGGGCTGGTTTGGAGCTGCTAAAATGTTTCAAATTTTTCCTTTTAAGTTAGATTTCTTTTCTTTTTTTTTTTTTTTGGTCATGCTCAGGAAATTGATGTTATCGCCAATATCATTGTTGCTTAGTGAACTGCATAAAAGAATAAACTACATGAAGGTATGTAGAGTAAATCGTTGATGCTATTTTAGTATTTGTTATATACTATTTGTAGCTTTTATTTTTCATATTATTAGTTTCATTTTAATAATAATTGTTAGTAATTCTGTTTTTGTCATTTTTATGTTTTGGTTTCTTTGGCAGCATTTGTCATTTTTGTTTCATTTAGGTTTTTTCATCTAATATTTACAAGTCTTACCTTTACTTCAATAAACAAAAAAATATGTAAAATTTTATTTTGAAAACATTAAGAAAAAATGGTTGTTTTAGCTTTAGTCAACAATAATAAGCCTGCTTAAGATGGTTACTTTTCATAAATCATAATGTCATATCACTATTGAGGTGAATCATAGTTTATGTTATTCATTTTTAAAATAGTAGTTTATGTGGTTTGATCATTCTGCACTACTTTTTATGTTCATTGGTAATGAATCTTTTTATTTTACGAGTAGTGTTGCAATGGTTATTTGCATGAAAAGTCCAGTAAATAGTTTTAATATTATTTATTAAATAATTTATTAATTAATTACAATGCTGGTCGTAAATATTTAGTTGGTCAAAAGGACATCAATGTGTGGATGTCAAATAGATGTCAAGGTTTTGACATCAAATCAATTGACATTTTTGCCATGTATTTTGATGTCGTTTTTAAATTAAGGTGCCCTCTTGATGATTTAAGCTGGCCTTCTCGTCATAGTACTAATTTTTGTAATTGACCAATACAAATCAAAGCCAAAAGATGATGAATTTCCCTGGTTTCATTATGTGCACAAAGAAGCCATTTTGTGCATCTACTTCTCGACCACAAATGACATTAGATGGAAGCTAAAGGCTAAAGTATTATTTATGGCCAATATCACACTGCAGTTCAACATCATCCGAAGCTGAATCACTGCTTATCCGTTAGCGCAAAGATGGGTGAATGCAATACCACACAAAAAAATAATAACAGCTGGCTGGCCTCTGGCTAAACACAAACAAAAAATAATGGAATCTGCTGACTGCCAGACGGCCGTTTAACAGTTTTGTCCAATATCAAGCTAGCTCTTGAGTGGAATTAATATGTATGCATGCATAGCCATTCCTCTGTGGAGCCAGATCAGTCTCAAAAATAATACATTTACAAAATATAATTCATACATGCGGGTTGCAGCTGGAAGGGCAACCACTACGTAAAACATATGCTGGATAAGTTGGCAGTTCATTCTGCTCTGGCGACCCCTGATTAATAAAGGGACTAAGCCGAAAAGAAAATGAATGAATGAATTCATACATCCACAACACAAGTCACATTTACAAAAATCCAATTCGTAAGTTCAAAACACAATTCGTAAAAGACAAATCCAATTCGTAAATTCGAAACACGATTCAAAAATATGCAAATCCAGTTCTTAAATTCAAAACACAATTCAAAAATACACAAATCCAACTCGTAAATGCAAAATACGATTAATAAATACACAAATCCAGTTTGTGAATTTAAAACACGATTCAAAAATA
>CAIGQV010000641.1:5620767-5649045 GCA_903798115.1 Danio jaintianensis | reverse complement strand
AATACACTTCGTAAGTTCAAAACACAATTCCAAAATACACAAATCCAGTTCATAAAATTAAAACACGATTCATAAATACACAAATTCATTTGGTGAAAATATTTATGATTTTTGCTTGTGAATTCACAAATTGTGTTGTATTTATGAATTATGTTTGAATTTACAAATTGGATTTTGTAAATATGAATTGTGCTGTGCATGGATGAGTTTCGTTTTGTAAATGTATTATTTTTGAGACTTATCTGACTCCACATCCCTCTCCCTTTTTCATATTTAACCACACAGTGAGAGCATAAAGTGCAGCGGGCTGTTAAATAGCCTCTTAAAGAAGCGATACAGATCAATTGTTGATATATGAATGGACTGAATGTTGAAGCGAGTGGGGGAAAGGAAACAATGCAGCATTAAGAGCAGGAAGAGTGTGTGTTGCTGATGAATGGGAGACATCCATCATTAACTCAGTGTGTTTGTCTGCTGGAGGTAATGAAGTGGAGCGGGAGGACGCTGGACGGCCTCAGGCATCCACACGTGCTCCGTCTGTTTCCATCGCTTTCAGACACCAGCCACTAAAAGTGCCGAGGACCAAACTTAGCTATTCACTTAGAAATGGACAAAGTGTGTCTTTGGTTTTTACGTGTGAGTAAATTTACAGTGAGGTTCCATTTGTTAATGTGAGTTGGCGTCCTGAGGAAACTAGGGATGATAACTGGTTTCAAGGTTTACCGCGTTTTGGAAAGTCACGGTTTTAAATCCGCAAAAATGTTCTGTTATACCATTCGCAAGGTGTATGTACAGTTTTTTTTTTTTGACTTGTTGACTATTTTATTAGGGCGACGCGGTGGCGCAGTGGGTAGCACGTTCGCCTCACAGCAAGAAGGTCGCTGGTTCGAGCCTCGGCTGGGTCAGTTGGCATTTCTGTGTGGAGTTTGCATGTTCTCCCCGTGTTCGCGTGGGTTTCCTCCGGGTGCTCCGGTTTCCCCCACAAGTCCAAAGACATGCGGTATAGGTGAATTGGGTAAGCTAAAATTGTCCGTAGTGTATGTGTGTGAATGACAGTGTATGGGTGTTTCCCAGTGATGGGTTGCGGCTGGAAGGGCATCCGCTGCGTGGAACATGTGCTGGATAGGTTGGCGGTTCATCCCGCTGTGGCGACCCCAAATTAATAAAGGGACTAAGCCGAAAAGAAAATGAATGAATGAATGAATGACTATTTTATTAATTTATTTAGGGCAACATTAGCTATGTTTCCATTAACCTCATTTTAAGCACATTTTGGATTATCTCATAAAAAAATGCTTGATGGAAAGGCCAAGATACACATCAATTTTGAAAATGTGCATAAAAAAACGTATGCGCATAACTGAGTAGGATAACACTGGTAACACTTTACAATAAGGTTGTATTAGTCCATGTTAATTAATGCATTTACTAACATGAACATACTATGAAGAATACATTTATTACAGTTTTTGTTTATGTTGGTTAACGTTAGTTAATAAAAATACAGTTGTTCATTGTTAGTTCATGCTAATTCTTGGTGGTGGTGTGGAGAGATCCCCCTCATGATTGTGAAGCACTTTGGGTGTATGGCCATACACAATAAATGAGCTATATAAATACACACATTACATTACATTACATTTAGTTCATGTTAACTCACAGTGCATTAACTAATGTTAACAAGCATGAATTTGAATGTTAATAATGCATTAGTAAACGTTGAACTACGATTAATAAATGCTGTACAAGTGTTGTTCATAATTAATTCATGTTAGAAATTACATTAACTAATGAAACCTTATTGTAAAGTGTGACCTAAACCTTTTATTCGATAAGTAAAAATGCACATAAATTACGATGGAAGCACTTTTTTACAGAATAAATTCCAGTATGTGCATTAAAAAAAGTGTGTAAAAAATATGTGTGATGGGTCGCAATAATGGACAAACATGCGGCCGACCACATTGTAAAACATCTGAAATGTTGTTTTGGTCATTCTGAAATGCCTTAACCATTATTAACCAGTATTATTATATTATTAATTGCCTCCAGAACTGTCAAGAGCATTGCGCATACATTTAATTTGCAACTTTGGATGGAAACATAGCTAGTATCTCCAGCAGCAAAGGACCATCCACATCAAAAGCTATTGATCTTATTCTCCACGTACGAGCGGGCACAGCCATTTGAATCTTTTTGGCTCGAGACTTCCGGTCTCATTCACTACCATTGATTTTTAGACTAGTTAAAAACAGCTCGTTATGCTGCTTGATGTTGCAAACTGATATTTTCTTATTATATTATTCTGCTTTGTCTCTATTGTCATGAATACACTTGTTTGTAGAGCAAGTAGTTTGACCGTTTTCTGCCGTTTATTATTCCAATCATTTCTCCCATAGGCGACTGAATCGGAAGTTCTAAAACAATCCCAAAAACCAGCGCACTTCAGCATTGAAGAATAAGGTCAATTGGTCAGCCCACAATTCGGCAAACAAATCGCTTATGCGCTAACATGTATGACAACCATACTATGGACCTAAACAGTGCAGTATTGTGTTAAATGAGGAAAAAAGTTGTGTTTTTTTACCCAGACAAGGTAAAAAGAACTTATATTAGAGCAGTAATCATGATACCGTGATATTTTTATCCAAGGTTATCATACCGTCAGAATCTTATACCGGCCCATGCCTAAAGGAAACGAAACTATTTTACATATTGTCAGAAATGTGGCGAATTCATATGATTTTCATTCATTTTCCTTCGGCTTAGTCCCTTTATTCATCAGGGGTCGCCACACACACAGGTTTTACACAGCGGATGCCCTTCCAGCTGCAACCCCGTACTGGGAAACATACACACTCATTCACACACACTACGGCCAATTTAGTTTATTCAATTCACCTATAGCACCTGTCTTTGGACTGTGGGGGAAACCAGAGCACCTGGAGGAAACCCACGCCAACATGGGGAGAACATGCAAACTCCACACAGAAATGCCAACTGGCCCAGCCGGGACTTGAACCAGCGACCTTCTTGGTTTGAGGCGACAGTGCTAACCACTGAGCCACTGTGTCGCCCTCATATGAGTTTTTTAGTGTGAAAATATACAATTATTTTTTAAAAGGAGTCGTGCCTCTAAACCATATTGTACAAAAGAGATCCTGCAAATTCATATGAATTGGCCACTAATCAATAAGTTTATGAATTGCTGTGATATTGTGTTGTAGTTGACAATTGTTCATTTGGAAATGGATTGTATAATTCATGAATAATTACAAAGAAATAGCATATTAAATTGGTGATGTAAATTTGAAGTAGAGAGACTGAAATAGTATTTTCTTGTAAAAGGTATACTCTTATTATGTTCAGCACTTCAAATTCTGGAAGAACAATTTGTGAAATTAATGAAATGTTTTTTAATTAAGCATTAACATAAAAGTAAAAATTGTGTGTAATATTGTAATATTTAACGGACCTGAGATAACATAAAGGGGTTGTATGTGAGAAATGTTTATGCCTTTTAAATTGTCAGTGTGTGAAATATGTGTAAGGAAACTCCACAAGCACAAAATCATGATGCCACAGTACACTTTTACAGCATTACCAACTAAACTACTAACCAACCAACTAAAAGCAATAATAACTAACTAAAAGATTACAAAATAATAATAAAACATGAAAATACATCAGTGTAATAAAACTATTGAAAAATCATTTGTTTACATGGAGTGGGCAGGGTTTAAGTTACTGCCTATACTCCAGCCAGACTCCTGGGGGCGATTAATATGTTTGGATTCGCTTTTTAGGACATCTTGTTATGGTGAGTGATGGTATACCTAAAACAATTCATACATTTTTATATATAGGCCTGTCACAATATCTATTTTTTTGTTGTATGATATATATTGCACCAAAAATTATTGCGATAAATGATATTAATGTAATTTTATGCCACTCATTATATATTGCCAGAATGACAATATAATATCATCACAATGCAAGTGCACTCTTACAAAGGACACATAATATTTTATTCTTAAGAATATTTCATTCAATTACAGTCATTTTAACAATTTAATAATGAGGCATCGGAATCAGAATGTAAAAACGCATATCCTGAATAAATAATACATGTTAACAAAAAGGTGCAAGGTAAAAAGTAACAGAGGCTGCGATATCTGCTATACCAGATCTATTTTCAGTTGTCTGGAAACCACATGAAAATATACTAGTAAATACTATAGTGTTTTTTTTAACCATACTGACACTGATGACACCTCCAATAGAGATGGAGATGTTGCACAATCAGCTAAAATGTGGCTAGAATTGGTTTTTATGTATGGGTGATATATAGTGCATCACCAAAAATGATGAGGTCATGTCCATGTATTGTGCGATAAGTTGATATATTGATTATTGTGACAGGCCTATTAACATACTAAATGAGGTTGTATGATTCTACATGAATTGGCCACTAATTTGCCAAAATGTAATATACAGTTTCCCCTTGAGATCTGCACTGAAACAAATGGTTCAATGCAAATTGTTGTAAACAATGTATATGGGCTGAATTTAAACAAACATGAACACTACTAAATTGAATTTGTTTGTTTAAATTCAGCCAATATACATTGTTTACAACCACTTAAAATAAATTTAGTAAATACAATGAATCTTTTTTTTCAGTGTGGTTGAGTGAGACCTACTGAAAAGCGTTACCAAATATTATCCAAAGTAGCAATCTTAGCAAGTAGTCCAATCTTTTCTTTGTAGCTAAAATTTACTGACGATCATTTAGTTACACACATTTTGCTCATTTTTGTTTAATCTTGCTGTTTTTAAAACTCGATAAACATCACACCCCCACAGTTGACAAATTGGAAGCAAAATGCAATGATTAATGATCGAGTGATTCACTTATTACACGCAGGTCACCAAACTAATCTATTTTGGTGAAAGTCATGATTCAAGTGATGGATGAATCAAAATGCCAAGGACAAGTTATGGAATGAAACTTGTGCTGTATTTTTGGAGTTTGTGATCTTCAGGAATACAACCAGAACATTGAAAGACTATCACTGAAAAATGCCAGCTAGTTTAGTAAAAAGTGTTTGAAATGGCCACAGCTTTAGCCGTGAGATTGGCATCCTTTAGCCATAAAGTCCATTCCATGCCCTTTAAAGAGGATTACGCTCATGTTTGAGCCTGACGGGACGGCCAGGACACTGCAGACTTACGCCACAGCTGAAAAGATTTCCAGTCCTGACAGAGAGCCAAACTATAAGTCAACAAAACCCACTTTACAAAGCACAAACATTTTTACTTCTATAATGGATGCCACATAATAGACGTAAAATAGACTTCCATTATGGTTAACTTTTAGGACAGTGCTTTGTCAATTTAACTATTTAATGCATTACCAAAATACACATTATGTTTGGAAGACGGTTTTAATCACAGAATTTTATTTTTTTAAATTGCATGAAATAAGAATTGTCGAAAACCTATAAAATGCAAATTTCAAGTAAAGACAAAAGCATAGGAAATATTCAGATATAAAAAAATATATATAAATAAAGTCAGAATTGTTGGAAAGTCACAATTCAGACACTTCTGTAAATGTTAATTTGTTATTGACTGAAAATTCAGAAATGCAAGACTTAAACTACAAAATTAAGTCAACAAGCAACTTAAATTTGCTCAAATCAACAACGGAGTCTTTTACTGAGATTTTTACTCATTAAGATGCAAACTTAAGTCAGAATTGACAACTGAACACATGTACTCAATTGTTTGCAGAAAAAAAATGAAAATTAATAAATCGTATTTATGCATGTATATAAAAAATAAAAATAAAAATTATAATACTGTGATAACTTCTCATTTGACTTCATACCAACGGTGTGGAATGCTTGCACAAACATCCCTTTCATTTGTGCCATCTAGATTTTAATTTCTCAAGAGTGCTGAAAGTAATTAAAACAATTGCTGCATAATGTTTTATATTACCACATTGAAATAAGACAAACAGCCCAATGTGCAAAGTCACATACATTTTATTGTCCTTGATAAAAAGATATCATGCAGTTGAGTGTATCTATCATAAAATGTTCACAAGCATCAGCAACAAATACTCAGTATCTAATCCAGACCAGCCTTGAATTAGTGGTCCGGTTGAGGTCATTATGAAGATTCGAGCTTGAAACGACTGCAAAAAAAAAAACCAAACAGTTTTTACCCTGCTGTCAGTGTTGTTAGCATATGGTCATAAAAACCCTGCCATGAATGTACTAGGATTGCTACATGCTGGTGCAGTCCTGTAGAAAAAGAGCCCCCCCCTTTTAAAAACCGTGAACCTTCAACTGCTCCTCCTTTACAATGTTGATCTGTGGGTGGACAGAGAGAGAAATACAATTAGTAACAGTGTTTAAAAAAAACAAAACCATTTATTTTTTTTTATTTTATTTTTTTTAATTAAATGGTACATTAAATGGTACAGGCTTTTTACATGCCCAAAAAAGCATAAATATTTATATTTATTATTATTAATAATAATAATAATAATAATAATAATATAATAAATTGTAATAACCAAACAAACTGTGCACAAGATTTCTGAACAAAATCGTACACTTAAATGCTATGTCAGCATCTTTGGCTATTTTCATGACAAAGGCATAAATAATAATAATAATAATAAAAAAATTAAATCTAAATAGTACATTTAAATGCCATGTCAGGACCCTAGGCTATTTACATGCCAAAAAAAAAAAAAGCATAAATATTATTATTTAATTGTAATAAATAAACAGTAACCAAACAAGTTGTGCACAAGATTGATGAATAAAATAAAAGGTATATAATATTAGGCTATTTTCATACCAAAGCATAAAGTCATACTGATTTATTATTTTAAATAATAATAAAATCTAAATAGTACATTTAAATGCCATGTCAGCATCTTAGGCCAGTTTCACACACACACACACACACACACACACACACACACACACACACACACCACACACACACCACACACACACACACACACTTGCCTCCAGCAGAAACTGACAGATATTCTTCCTCTGGTCTCCCTGTAACTGAATCACCTCTCCATACTCCGGATGCTCGATCACTGTCCCATTGCAGGCAAATTTCTATTTAATAAAACACCACCATATTACTCAGTGCCAAAGAACGCTTTAGGAAGACATCATGTAATGGAGTCAGAAGATACCTTTTTGAAGGCTTTCACAAGCTTCTTTTTATCATAATCGTCGGCGATGCCTTGCACTGTGGTCAGCGTTTTGCGGCCGTTTCGTTGCTGAATCCTTATGTGGATTTTATCCTCCGTCCCCGCCGGGAGCAAGTCGTCACCCTTAGTTGCATCAGCAAAGGGATCTAAACAGACAGACACTACAGCTGAGAGATGGTTCCTTACAAAACAGCTTCTGGACTCAGAAATTAACAGTTACAACCTTTAATATGGATCATGTTTTAAATGAGATGAGAAATATGTGACTAATGTCATATGAAAAAATATTAACATTAAAGATGACTAGTTTCATTATATAAACAGTTTTCATCATCAAGATGGGGACTTTTAGGTCACTTCCTATCACGCATAATGCATTCAGGTCAGTTTAGAAATGCAAATGTCCATAAATCTGGACCATTTTGAGCAAATCAGTGAAAAACATTTAGACTCCATTCTGCCCTTGATAATACGGGATATGCTTATAATAAAGGTTCTAGCTACTTATCTTTAATATATACATGGATGGAGAGATGATGGCCCACAATAATATATCCAACTAGTTATTAATTAAACACTAAATACATGGTAGATACCACGTTAAAAAACACGGTAACACTTAAAATAAGCCACATTGTGACCGTTTTATAAACATAATGACTCGAATGTGACTGACATGAAAAAATATAGTAACATTAAAGATGACTAGTTACATTATACAAACGGTTTTCATCATCAAAATGAGGACTTTTAGGTCACTTCCTGTCATGCATAATGCGTTCAGGTCAGTTTAGAAATGCTAATTTACTCAAATGGTCCAAATTTGTGTAAAACATTTAGACTGCATTCTGCCCTTGATCCTTAATACTGAATGGATTTATAACAAAAAGGTTCTAGCTACTTATTTTTACTATATACACAGACAGACAGCGATGGAGAGATATGGCCCACAACAATATATCCAACGAGTTATTAATTAAACACTAAATACATTGTATATACCACGTTAAAAGCACAGTAACACTGAAAATAAGCCACGTTATGACCGTTTTATAAATATAACGACTCTGGAATTAATGTGATTGACATGAAAAGTAACAAAAGATGTCTAGTTTTATTATACAAACGGTTTTCATCATCAACATGGAGACTTTTAGGTCGCTTCCTGTCATGCATAATGCATTCAGGTCAGTTTAGAAATGCTAATTTACACTAATTTGAACTATTCTGCAGCAAATTAGTGTAAAAAACTTAGACTGCATTGTGCACTTCATCATAATTAATGCTGAATATGCGTGTAATAAAAAGGTTCAAGCTATTCATTGTTAATATACACAGATAATAGAAAGAATAGCCCACAATAATATATCAAACGAGTTATTAAACACTAAAAACATGGTAGATACCACGTTAAAAACGCGGTAACACTGAACATAAGCCACGCTGTGACCCTTTTTTAACTATAACTACTCTGGAATGTGAAAGATATAGGCTTTAAACACATGGGATTACGAGGATTAAAGGCTTAAGCAGACTTTAAAACATTTTTCATGACCTTTGCTTTAACTTTTAATTACCGCATCCTCTTACTGTAGCTACGCGGAGCATATACAAGAAAAGAAGATGTATTCCCAATGGAGTCTTCGACTAAGAATAACAATAAAAATAAATCCTCTATTTTTTCCGCCTAATATTTTCATCGTGATATTTTAAGCAGCTCAATAAAATAAATTCAATAAAATAACCGCAGAAATACATTTGTTTGCATTGAAACCAAGCGACAGCGAGGGACAATGCGCTGCTGCCGCTGCTGCTTTTGTAAACTCGACGCGAGCAACTTACCGAAGGACTGGAGGTTCTGTATATTGGACATGCGATATTACTGCGGTTACTTCGACGGATGAAAGATGTCGGCGATCGGAGCCGCTTAGACCTGCAGTTATTTTACAAAACGGCGTCGAATTCACCGAGCTGCTGCTTTTTAATCTGCCTTAAGGCGAGTCGCAGTGAGTCTGTAGCGCGTGGCTCTGAGCGGAAGTGCTTTAATGCGCGATGACAAAAGCCTTAAGTGCATCTGCAGCTGCGCTCAATTTAGTGGATATATATGCTGATAAATAAACGCTGTCCTTTGGGTTTATTTTGTTTATTTAATTTATCTTACATGGTTGTTACTAAGAAAAATAAACGCCAATTTTATATATATATATATATATATGTATATATATATAAAAAAAAAAACTAATTGCCGTTTATATGTGTGGGTATTTAATCAGTGGCGATTTTAGGAGTTTATATGTCCATATTATTCTATAGGATTTATTCTTTAGATAAATTATTAAAGATGTACAGCAGTCATAGTAAAGGTTGTATGCAAAGCATGTAGTGGCGAAAGCGTTGTAACGTTAATATTATTTTATTATAATTATTTCGGCTGTTTTTTGAGACGGGGAATGGTTAAACATAGTAAAACAGGCCACTTGCAGCAATAGCATTTAATCCGTTTTATTTTTATATAAGATATGTGGAATTATGAGTGATTTCTTTTCTGTGGGTCTTTAAAGAACCCGGAAGTAAAGCCACGCAATCGCTTGCCTCACATTTTAACGCTTGTAGAGAATTAAATCACACCATTTTGGTTACAGCGTAATTGCGTGTTGCTATCAAAATACTTATGCCTTCCAGAGTGGTGTTTTGTGGCATATGCATACAATACACGTCGTGATGATATGTTTTACAGGCAAATATCGAGCCACTTCATCCGGGGATTATGGTGTAGCGGCCTCATGATACACGAACACTAGGTGGCGCTAAGGAGTCTGTTATTTCGCTTATAAAAAATTAAAGTAATAATTAATAATAAATATAAAATAATTAAAAGAAAGATATGATTACATTTGGTTAAAATAAATAAAGTGATATATGCTTTATATATAATTCTATATAATAGATCAAATATAATTATTTGAAGTATACATATGGGACATTCTACCAGACACGAACACGATCTGTCCCTGAAATAACATAAATACAGTGAATATAAAGTATTTCATCCCAAAAAATGTCTACAATTGCCTGATGGTTGATTTCTGTGAGTTGTTCTGTAAAGGAATATGTCATTCATTTGGTTCTCAGATTTTTCGTTCTTTATTAAAAACCCTGTCATTGTCCTTGTCCTCAGCCCAATTGAACCTACAGCTTTAATAGTTTTGTTATGCTAAAAACTGTTATTCAGAAAAAAACACATACTTCATAAATAGCTAGTTTAAGTTGTTATCATCCACATCAATTGATTAAAAACATGACATTATAAATAAATGATACAAATTAATACTACAAATATAGAATACAAATAAATTGTCCCCATGTTTCTGTCAGTCCTGTCACATTTGCATTCAATGTAACATAAAATGCGTGCAATACACCTGTAAGGCTGTGACTTGTGAAAGTGACCTCATTTGACGGAGATGAAGCTGACAGTGATCAAGGATGCGTTCTGTCATTGAATTGTATGATTTTATGCTTGTTTTTGTATGATTTTTTGAGGAAGACAAGCTTAAGTCAGGCCCTGTCATGTTTTTTTACAAGTGAAAATGTACCTTTCTGGCAGAATGTCCCACATATTGTAGAATTATTTGATTAATAGATCATTAAAATTAGATTCCAAATTAAAATAAATCATCAACTGGAAAATTCTGCTTCTCTGGATTTATCAGTTATAGTTGTGTGTTTGATTGAAACATACCTCAGACATTATTGAGTAATAGACACAATTCACACAGCACCGACGTTCACATACATATATGGTTATGCAGGGTGTTCCCCTTTAAGAAGGAGAGAGTTTTGGTGGTGAACTTTCTGTGCAGTTGTTTTTTTGGGGGGAAAAATAAAGAGAAGTTCAGTTGTATCCTGCCTCTGTGTATCTTTGTTAGCACGAATGCTACAGAAACATAAATGTGGTTTTGAAATGGGCATTTTATGCATTTTTTAAAAAAGTGTAGTATTTTTCTTGCATAAAATCTACATTCGTTTTATTAACTTTTATTTAAATATTAAAATTATTAACATTTTTTATTATTATTTGCGTTTACATTATATTAAATTATTCGTTTTATTGTTCTTTTTTTTTGAAGAATTAAGAATGCAATATTTGGTGAATTAAACCTGATTTTCAATCACAACAAACGAAAACATTTATTTTGACCAATTGTCATTACAAAAGCTCAAAATTCATTCATTCATTCATTTTCTTTTCGGCTTAGTCCCTTTATTAATCCACGGTCACCACAGCGGAATGAACCGCTAACTTATCCAGCACATGTTTTACACAGCGGATGCCCATCCAGCTGCAACCCATCACTGGGAAACACCCATACACTCTTATTCACACACATACACTACGGACAATTTAGCTTACCCAATTCACCTATAACGCATGTCTTTGGACTGTGGGGGAAACCGGAGCACCCGGAGGAAACCCACGCCAACACGGGGAGAACATGCAAACTCCACACAGAAACGCCAACTGATCCAGCCGAGGCTCGAACCAGCGACCTTCTTGCTGTGAGGCGACAGCTCTACTCACTGTGCCACCGCGCCGCCCCAAGCTCAAAATTAATTAAATTAATTTAACATTTTACTGACATTTTATGGTAGGTTAGGGCGATATTACAGCTTCATATCACACTACTCCACATTAAAATTTACACGTAGCAAAATCTGATGGGTAGCATATTGTCATCAAAATGTGCTGCCTACTTTTTGAATGGGAGGTAGGACAATCTGACAAAGTATAGGACAAATCGACAGAACACCGTGTGACACAATGGCTCAGTGGTTAGCACTGCCTCACAGCAAGAAGGTCGCTGGTTCGAGTCCTGGCTGGGTCAGTTGGCATTTCTGTGTGGAGTTTGCATGTTCTCCCCGTGTTGGCGTGGGTTTCCTCCAGGTGCTCCGGTTTCCCCCACAGTCCAAACACATGCGCTACAGGTGAATTGAATAAACTAAATTGGCCGTAGTGTATGTGTGTGAATGAGTGTGTATGGATGTTTCCCAGTATTGGGTTGCAGCTGGAAGGGCATCCCCTGCATAAAATATATGCTGATGAATAAAGGGACTAAGCCGAAGGAAAATGAATGAATTTTACTCAAACTATACCGAGTTAAAACTCACATATATATGACTCCAATATAAATTCACAGTTTCACATTATAGGATCTTTATACAAGTAACTGTATAGATGCCGTTTACACTTTAGGGTGGGGGTCTGCTGTATATTTGGGGGTCTTTTAAGATATTAAAAACTCCTAATCTTTAATGCTCTACTGAAGAAGAAAAAAAATCACATACATCTTGAATGACTGTTAATGTCCACCAGGCGGCATTCAAGGGAACCATTGCTCATTTAATCTTCCGCCGAAGAAGTGAAGGCGCACGTACAGCGATTAATTCGATGAATTTAACAACGCTGCCTATAGTTTCACAAAGGAACTTTTCGGTGAGTTTCCAATGAGATTAACAACACCGGTGGTGATAACCTAAGAACAGGACAGCGGTGGGTCTGACAGGAGCACAGGAACACCTCTAAGCGAAAAAATAAGCAAAATATGTTTTCTCTGCCTACAAGCTTTCAGTCGCAGGTATGAAGACTTTCAGATGCTTTAAGTACTAGTCGTCAAAGACTATTTCGTGTATAAACGAGTAACGTTAGTAGTATACCGAATACTGATGAACGAGAAAGAGAAACATGGCAGTGTGTCTGTGAGAATGAATGTGGATTTTAAAAACAAACTTTGATAATGAAAATGTAAACCAAATAGATATAATAATAAATGTTATTTTATTAACGGCCTGTTTCTGGAATGTTCTGACTTTATTTTGATGCTGTAGTCAACCATACTACAGATTACATCATCTGATCGGCTGTATTCATAACCCAAACTATTTATTGAAATGATCCTTTATTTATATTTACTGTTGACCGAGAACATACGGTAAAGATTTTATATATCAATTTTGTTATTTTATACTTTATGGTCATATTGTTATGTAATAGTACCTTCATGTTACACTAGTACGGCAGCAAAAGCTATAGACCATTTCAATGTGGTCATGTCATTGGCCCATGAACATTTCCTGCTTGTTATCAAACTATTTCATAACTGTAACAAGAGGCGATTCAATCATACCTTAATGTTAAAACACCTATCATAACATTATTTATCAATATGTGGCTCCTTTTGGATTCTTGGAGACTATAGAAATTAAAAATGTAAAACAGGAAATACATTGGGACCATTGTTTTTGTTTACATCCCTCAAAATGGTCTATACGAGAGAGCGTTTGAGTATGTACGTGTCAGTGTGTGTGTTTCAGTAGTGTGTCAGTATGTCAGTAGTGACAAAACTGACCTGTAGACTAGTGGCAGTCATATATAGAAAGCTGATCACTCACTGGCTGATAGCTGATGGATTTTCAACTTAATATGGTTCATTAATACAAAAATTGTATGTGCAACTATTTCCAGTTGAGGTAAAGTTGGTTTTATATTCACATATTCAGACTTTCTCCTTAATAGTAGAATTTAAGAAAAGTATTCTTTGCAAATTCTAAATAGTGAAATCATATTAGCAGCTATCAAAGTTGTTGACAGTCAATTAAATAGTGCTAATGTTGTTTTGAAGTTGTTTTGTTGTTTTGGAGTTTTTGTTGTTTTGGAGTCCGCATATTCAACTCACCATGGTAAATAATATAGGGAACATGTCACAAGTTGTCACTGAATGAATGTGCAAATATAAAACTAACTTTACCTCAGCCTATCTTCCAACAGTTATGCAATTTGCCCAAAATGTGTCTTTATTTTAAGAGAACAGTGCCTTTGACCCATCTGATCAATGTGGTCCAATACCTGAAGAGTTCAGCCAACTCGGCCGTAACTGCATCAGTACAGAGTCTGCAGAAAGACCTTTCACCTGAACACGACCCACTTCACTATGAGGTAGGACAGTCACGGGAATGGCACACACTACACTTCAGAGCTTATGCATGATAGAGCTCATGTTTACTACAGGGTTATTGGGGCAAACAAAAAAATAAAATCCATTTTACGAAACTGAGATGGAAGATAAAACATTTTACAATTATCTAGTTGCCAAAGCATTTTTTTTTCCCTTTTCCTTTTCATTTAGTTTAGCTTGATATACTGAAACAACCAAAATTTAAATATGTTAATAACTCTAGTTTGTTTTGACATAAGATATGTGTGTTTTATATATATTCTTATATATAAGTATATGTAATACAAACACATACATAAAATTAAAACTATACAAAACATATTTTGCATAGATATTTAAATTTATGTATAATTTGTATCATATATATTTTTATATCTAAATATAAATGAAACATTTCTCAAATATATGCATGCATGTATTTATATAAACATAATAAATATTCACAGTACACACACATATTATGTCAAAACAAACATTTATTTTGGATGCCATTAATCACAATTAATTTTTGTCCAGCACTACATAAAACACAATTATTAAAATCTTGATCTCCAACAAATGGAGAAAAACTTTGCATATTTGTGACCCACAATATTAGCAAACGTAACGAGACTATATAATAATGTCTATGATATGGGCAACCCAACCCGAATCCCATTTGACTTCTAGTTGATCATTTGGTATCAGAAGTGGCTTATATGAAAGGCAAAGGCCCCTATATTACGCTTATTTTACCTAAATAAAATATGATCATGCCTTGATTTTTAATTATTTAGTTAGGACAGTAAGGTCTATTACTTAGACAAAAGTCTTGTCACTTAACAGAAATAATGTACAGTACAGAATATAAAGTCATAGCGCAGTGGAAACTAATATTGTGTATAACTCCCATGAGCTTGGAGGACTGCATCCATACATCTCTGCAATGACTCAAATAACTTATTAATAAAGTCATCTGGAATGGCAAAGAAGGTGTTCTTGCAGGACTCCCAGAGTTCATCAAGATTCTTTGGATTCATCTTCAATGCCTCCTCCTTCATCTTACCCCAGACATGCTCAATAATGTTCATGTCTGGTGACTGGGCTGGCCAATCCTGGAGCACCTTGACCTTCTTTGCTTTCAGGAACTTTGATGTGGAGGCTGAAGTATGAGATGGAGCGCTATCCTGTGGTTTGTGATGTAATGAGCAGCACAAATGTCTTGATACCTCAGGCTGTTGATGTTGCCATCCACTCTGCAGATCTCTTGCATGCCCCCATACTGAATGTAACCCCAAACCATGATTTTTCCTTCACCAAACTTGACTGATTTCTGTGAAAATCTTGGGTCCATGCGGGTTTCAATGGGTCTTCTGCAGTATTTGTGATGATTGGGATGCAGTTCAACAGATGATTCATCTGAAAAATCTACCTACTGCCACTTTTCCAAATGATCAACTAGAAGTCAAGTTATAATTTTTTGCTCTTACAACTGACTTACAAAGACTTTTGTCAGATTATTGAATTCCATGTCCAGTTGAATCCAAAGAATCAAAACATAATATTTTAAATCTTAAACCGTAGTGTATCTGATGTATTTAATGTTGAGCATAAATCTTATTTAAATGTGTTGCCTTCTAAAATTAATATAACCTGTAATTTTGCAATTACCAATCATCAACCCCAGTGAAATAAATGACTCTGAAAAGTTTTCAAACTAAATAAAATGATTTGTCGTTCACTTTGCATTGAAAAAAAGTGATTTGTTCTGTAGCCAGTTGAAAAATATTTCTTAATGGGACTATTAATATTGACCATAAATTGCTTTTATTACAGCCAAACTAAAAGAAATTAAACCTTCTACAGAAGAAAGCATATCGTTGCAATTACTGTGAAAATATCCTTTCTCTGTTAAACATCACTTAGGAAATAGTTGAAGAAGAATAAAAATTTCACGAGGGTTAATAATTTTGCCATCAACTGTATATATTTATTAGTTTTTTAAATCTTTTTTTATTGTAATGATCTAAGCTAAACATTGTATGGACATTTTATAAAACGATGCTTAAATTGCAAACATGGCCTGATTTCGCAGCCCAAAGTAAACCTGAAGGAGCTGGGTCTGTCAGAGCTGCGGGTCAGTCATGTACAGGATGTTCTGGAGCACCTGCTGCCTTCTGCACATCCAGAGGAGAAATCCATCACCAGCACAGCTCAAAACTCAACAGCATGGAGAACATCTCACATTTCTGCCCCCTCCTTCTTTCAAAACAAATATGGTGAGCTTTGCCACAACACATCATGTCATACTATGAATACTCTGTGTAAGCTAGATCACAGGTAGATAAATAAGTAACGTATTTATTAGGATGTCAAAATATTATGTTGGATGCACAAACAAATTCCAGTCTTATTTTTTTCTGTTCGTATGGAAAATAATGACCAGTATTGTCATCACTGAAGTGATTTCTCTTTGTTGTGTAATGTCAATTGTATGTTTTTTTTGTTGACACAGGGTTCTCTCACAAACACTCTCACAGATATTTTGGCTCCTCAGTGTTTCGCAGGGGAAGTTCCAGCCCCCTCCAGGCAGCCTGTGTAGATCTGCATCATCTGCAGTGTAATCTTCACCTATTCTTTTTTTATAATAAAACAAAAATAAAATGCATCTAAAACTAAAAATCTAAAATAAATATAAAACTATATACAAAGGGGTATTAAAAACAAATCCATCTCCAATTTCAAAATAAAAGTAAGAGTCCTTAAAGTCTGTGTGAACCGGAAGTTGCTGAGAGTTTTATTTCAGTATGTTGATGTACTTCCAACTGAAACTGAATATTGAGTAGGGGGTGGGGCTTTCTTTTTGTGCATGATTTCCTCATGGCAAACTAAAGGTAAAAGTGGTGCGGCTAAGAATATTGTGACTGAAGCCAAAACAAACATTTTTTTCAGTGGATTCATTTGCACAGATTAATTGTTCACCTAATAAATAACAATGTGCGTTAGCAAAATAAACATTGGACTCTTCACTAATACTAATTTTCTTCTCTTAATGATCATCCTAAAAAAAAAAAGCAATTCTCACTATTAACTAGTGGCTTATTGCCTCCCTATTAATAAAATAATGGCTGTTTATTAGTATTTATACAATACATATTCTGCATGATCTTATTCTACATCCCTAATCCTATCTTATACCTAAACCTGTTGCAACTACTATGTTAATGACTACTGATAAGCAACAAATTATGAGTTTATTGAGGCAAAATTCATAGTTAATGGTTCACACCGGACAATAGCTCTATTAAGTAAAGTTTTAGCAAACATGCTTTGAGAATAGTGAAGTTCACACCACAGCAACACTTTCAGAATTACTTTTTTTCCAGCTGATAAACATAAAAAAACATGAAGAAGTTAAAAGGGCAGAAAAAGTAACAGTGATGTGTGCTAATAATAAACAGATCATTATCATCCATTGGTGTGCACTCTTATATAGTTATCCTTCTTGGTGGTAATATGGCTTTTGATGACTGTAGAAAGAGTTTTGTGTTTATTTTAATTTGTGTGTGTGTGTGTGTGTGTGTGTGTGTGTGTGTGTGTGTGTGTTTGTTTGTTTGTTTGTTTGTGTTTGTTTAGTATGGGTCCAAAACAGAGGCTTCAAGACAATGAGGTCCAAGACCAGACATCTGCGCTCCAGCTCTGAAGGTCCAGTAGAGGCAGATAATTATACTCCAGTCTTTATGAAGGTCAGTAATCTCAATCACACCAATAAAATATTAGTTAATGGAGATTTGTGCTGTTTAACTATTAATCGTGACTCATCTATATAAAAGTTGGAATTAACATAAGTGCATGTAGTGTTTATGTATTATGTATATATAAATGCACAAACATATGCTTTTATCTATTTACTCCATAATTTAGATTCTTATTGATAGTATTATTATTTTTGTGAGGTTGTATAGGCATGTCACTGCATATCGTATGGTGTATGAGTGTGTATGTGACAAAGACTTTGAATTTAAAAACATTTTATATATATATATATATATAATTATATTAGTAATTAATATTTATATATAATTTATGTTATAATAATATGTTTTGTATACAATTAGTCACGATTAATCATTTATTATTTGCCGTCCTGTTTAGGGCCTAATCATGAAGGAAAAAACAGACACGGGGACTCTTGAGCAGTTATTAAAACAGAATAGCTTGCCTGAATCCTATCAGGATGCTTTTAAGACTGGTTTTACAGAGGGCTTCATGAAGGCTCAGGCTTTGACAAAGAGGACACAAGGTGATGCCCTCAGGCCTTTTAAAGCACATATCTCATGCTAATCAAATGAAGAACCTCATTTTTACTTTTACTGCTTCTAACAGACTCTGTGAAGAGGACACGTCTGATTATTTTTGTTCTCCTACTGGCGGGAATGTATGGTGTGTCCAGAAGTCCTTTCTTCTCGGGTAAAGGATCGTTTTCAGACACTGGTTTGTGTCCCATTTAATTCAATCCTTATATTTGTTTAAAATATTTTTGCTGATAGTATGTGGTTGACTGCATCATACAAATTTAGTTAGTATAAAAGTTAGTTGAAGTTATACCTGAAATCTTTATTGCTTAGGAAACATTGGTCAGTTTTTGTAATTAAAATGAAACATGTTCATACCAGGGTTCCCACACTTCTTGAAAGTACTAGAATTTCAGACATTTGGATTCAAGGCCTGGAAAGTACCTAAATACAAACATAGGTCGTTGATTTAAATGTCATTGATAGTGTTTGAATTAAAATTGAAATGAAATTTGTTTATGGTGTTATTCCAACAATTGTACTGTGTGGAAAACAAAAAAAGAAGATATTCTGAATTTAAAAAATACTCAATTTAAATCTTGTACAAGAACTGTGACAAATAATGCACATATTTCAGAAACCACGTCTGAATATTACCAGTATTGAATTCAACAATTTGTATTAAAGTTCTTTTAAAACAGCCTACATTCTTGAAAAAGACACGTTCAAACATCATCATTGCTCTGATATTTTAATGTCAATATTAAGTGTAAGTGAAATGTTAAGTACAGTAAGGACTTTCATGGCGCTACATATGCTGCGGTTGTGAAATACAAAATGGCTAGATTTGAAATTGATGGTGCTTTAAAAAGTCATTGAAAGTCCTTGAATCTGCTGTTCATGAAAGAGTGGGAACCCTGTTATACTCAAGTTGCTAATTTGCGTCTGTTCATGTAGTTCGCTTTCGCACCACCTCTGGTCTGGATTCATCCGTGGACCCCGTTCAGATGAAGAACATCACATTTGAACATGTGAAAGGAGTAGAGGAGGCCAAAAATGAACTTCAGGATGTTGTAGAATTTTTGCGAAACCCCCAGAAATTCACTGTGCTTGGTGGTAAACTTCCCAAAGGTGAAACTCTATGCTCCTGCTACTTAGCCCATGTCCACATTAATAAGTTTTAGTTTAAAAATGCATATTTTTCTCTCAGTTTAGGCTGTTTTAGCAAATGAAAATGTACAAAGTGGATAAATTTGAGAACGCTGTTTTCATGTTACAGTGTGGACTGTGAAAAACGAGGCTTTCGAAAACGATGATGCATTTTAGTCATGTGACACAGTTGTAAAGCAAATCCGTTTGTTAAGTGTGACATCACGCGAAGTGGCTACCGGGTCCAAGCGCTCTATCAAACTCTATAGGGAGACTCAACAAATGGTAATAATAAACGTTTACAAAGCGCTGTAATACTTTCGAAAATTACGATCGCAATATATATATCCATGCCTAAAATCAGATGGCCAGAAAGTAATAAATTTTTTATAGTTTGTTAAAATATTGGTGTCTGTGATGCTGCAAGTCCAGAGACTGTTGTGTACACCATGATTTTATAGAAAATTCACTTTAATGTGTGATATGACTAAAAAGTGGTCATTAACCACTTTATTAAGAGTAGCGGCTTGGACCCGGAAACAGTATTCCATACATCACGACTTCACAAGCATGTATTTTAGATGCTGGCCGTTTTATTAAAGCTTTATTAAAGATTAATGTCAGTTTGTACATGCTCCATATTGCTTCTCTTCAAAGCACATGTAATGTTTACTGGGAGCTATTGTACAGCAGTGGAAGCAGACCACGGTTGTGACAATTTCCCACAACGTTTCAAAGAGACAGAAAGTAAATAAACGGCAGGCGGATATGATGCAGGTAAAAGCATCTTGCGTCTGTGCGCATGTGCAGTACATGAAAGGTTTTTAATCATTTTAGTGTGGATGACGGAAAGAATTGAAAAAGATAGTGTGGACATGGATCATTTTTAGATGAAAAGGTCGTTTTCAAATTTATCTAGATTAGTGTAGACATGACCTTGCAGATATTTGTTTTTAATCTTGTTGAAATCTAACCTCAATGAGTATTTCAGGTATCCTGCTAGTGGGGCCTCCAGGAACAGGAAAAACCCTGTTGGCCAGAGCTGTCGCCGGTGAAGCAGACGTGCCCTTCTACTATGCCTCTGGGTCCGAGTTTGATGAAATGTTTGTGGGAGTCGGAGCAAGTCGCATCAGAAACCTTTTCAGTGAGTCTTCTGAGATCTGTTATAGACCCTTTTCACTTTTCTGGGTTTCTCAGCAGTGGAAGTCATTATAGTTGGGTGAACTTCTAGATTAGTACAACAAATACACATTGTTTTGCATTCTAATTTGCTCAAATAACATAAGACAAGCTTCACGATAGTGTTTTCAATTCAGTTTTGTTTTTCAGTTCGTCTTTATATCTATAGTGCTTTAACGATGTAGATTGTGTCAAAGTAGCTTAACATAGATGAAGTTCTAGTAAACTGAAACTGCTTCAGGGCGGCACGGTGGCTCAGTGGTTAGCACTGTCGCTTCACAGCAAGAAGGTCGCTGGTTTGAGTCCCGGCTGGGTCAGTTGGCATCTCTGTGTGGAGTTTGCATGTTCTCCCTGTGTTTCCTCCAGGTGCTCCGCTTTCCCCCACAGTCCAAAGACATGCGCTATAGGTGAATTGAATAAACTAAATTGGCCGTAATGTATGAGTGTGGTTGTGAATGCGAGAGTGTATGGGTGTTTCCCAGTATTGGGTTGCGGCTGGAAGGGCATACAGAAAAAACGTTTTTTTTGAGACTGATAATGGCAGCCAGAAGGCATAACAATGTCATGTTTACTGTCCTGCCAATACACGCTGCATCAGAAACACATTGCATAAGCATTAACTAGTTTTTTTGTTTTTTGGTGCAAAATATAGCTTTAATAATGTACATGCGTTTACAGAAACATTTTACATATTAAAAAATTTCAGAGGATTTAAAGTTTGCGTGAACCAGAGGTTGCTGAGACTTTTATTTTACTATGGTGAAGTTTTTCCAACTGAAGCAAAATATTAAGTATTCTTTTTGCGCATCATTGTCTCATAGCAAACTAACAGTAAGAGAGGCGTGGTTAAGAATATTGTTGCTCAAGCCATCAAAGCGACACCACTCCAAACAAGTAGTTTGATTGAAGATTTCTTTTTATTATATTTTAACATGTACATACACATTTCCATGTGCCAGATATAACATAAACCAACAAGCAAACAAATGAACAAACAAAACAAAAGGCTTCACTTTATATAATATCACCTCTTTTACTAATCTTCTAGTAAAACATTTCCAACTCCACCACCTTTTAAAAACAACATAAAAGGTCCCCAAACTCTATCAAAAATTATGTATTTATTTCTTAATATATAAGTTATTTTTTTCCATTGACATGTTTGTTACCATCTCTTTCAGCCAACGGCCTATATTTGGTGCACATATACTTTTCCAATTTAAAGAAATAAGCCATTTTGCTTGCAGAATACATATTCATAAATATATGCTCCGTCTTTTTTAACTTAATCTCCTTGGGATATAAATGAAATAAAAAAAATTAAAGGAGACATTGGTATATTAACCTCAAGAATCTTTTCTATAATTTCTTTCACACCTTTCCAGAAGTTCTGTATTCCTTTACGTTCCCATATACAGTGATAAGTTTGATTGAAGATTACCAAAACAAAAGAAAAAATTTGGGGGAATAATTTGCACTGAATAATTGTTCACCTAAAGAATATCAGTGTGCGCTAGAAAAAAATAAACATTGTAAATTTTGATTTCACGTGGACTTTAAGATGCTGGTGATCATTGAAAAACATAATCACCATACTGTGAAAAGTGTCTATTATGCTTCTGCTGTAACGGATAATTTAACTACTTTTTTTTTTTATGTCACAGAGGAGGCCAAAGCTAGTGCACCATGTGTAATCTTTATTGATGAGCTGGACAGCGTAGGAGGGAAGAGAATCGAGTCTCCAATGCACCCGTACTCCCGACAGACCATCAACCAACTGCTAGCTGAGATGGATGGGTGAGTTTATGACTTAAAGGACATTTCCTTGTATTGAAATAAATTACATGGGCCTTACTTAAGTTTCTTTGACGATTTCAGGTTTAAACCCAATGAAGGGGTCATTGTAATTGGAGCTACAAACTTTGCTGAAGCTTTGGACAAGTAGGTTTCACCAGCAATCAGTTAAATGGATTTAATTTAAATTTAACCTTGATTTCCATGTTTTTACATGCAACCATATTTTGGTTTAAAGGGGTGGTCCACTACGATATCATATTTTAAACTTTAGTTCACGTGTAATGTATCTGTGTGAACATAAACAACATCTCTGAATGTAATACGCTCAAAGCTCAATGCAAAGGGAGACATTGGCTTTTACAGAGTTAGCTTAGCGAAGCCTACAGCGAACAAAGTTTGGGGACTACAAAAAAATACATCTGAGTTAATGATGTCATAAACCCTTCAGGTTACGCGCATACACCCAGCGCAGCGCATTTTCTATCTGATTCAGGCTCAAAGTGATACGGCTTGAGTTACACAGTAACACTGACTGACAGTATTTACACAACGGCAAAGCATGTCCCAGTAGAGGTGTGACGATTCCTGGTGATGTGGAGCCAATCTGCGAATCACAGCACATTAAGTTAGCTGACCAATCAGAGCCTCTTAAGGGCGGGCTTTCGGAGGAACTAGTAAATATGATATAATATGATTTTCATGTTAGCTGAGTAGCAGTATATAATTAAAGTAAGATATATAAAAAAATAGGATGATTTTTTTCTACAAATGAAGCATGAGCACACATTGCTTTGCACCCCATAAACACAATCAAGCCTTAAAAATACACTCTGGACCACCCCTTTAATGCATTTAATCATATAAATATATATGTATATGTATATAAATATATATATAAATATAATAAATCTTCTAAATCTCTATTTAACATCATACTTGTAGTACTTATGATACTTAAAGCAGGTCATTTCTTCTGCTTTCAAAGGGATAGTTCACCCAAAAAAGAAAATTCTGTCATCATTTACTCACTTATGACTTGTTCTAAACCATTGTGTTGTTTTGTTTGTTTTGTTAAACACAAAAGAAATATTCCAAAGAATGTTGGAAACCGGTCACATTGACTTCCATAGTATTTGTTTCTCCTACTATGGATGCCAATGGTTACCGGTTTCCAACATTCTTCAAAATTTCCTATTTTGACAAAGTCAAGGATGAGTAAGTGATGGTGAGATTTAACTTTAAATCGCTTTAAAAAAAGATTGATTCACTTCACATATTTCTCTGACAGTATATTAGTAGTTTTTAGTTGATACTTTAGTCACAAAAAAGTATTTTTGATCATTTTTAACATGTTTCAGTGCTCTGGTGAGACCAGGTCGGTTTGACATGCAGGTCACCGTCCCAATCCCAGATGTGAAGGGACGTACAGAAATCCTGCAGTGGTATTTGAAAAAAATTAAAGTGGATTCTGGTAATCATTTTTAATAAATCCCACATATGTTTTTAAAGATTTTCATTCGGACAGTCCACTCAACGAATCTGTTTTGCAGCTGTTGATGCAGAGATCATTGCGAGGGGAACGGTGGGCTTTTCTGGAGCCGAACTGGAGAACCTGGTGAATCAAGCAGCACTGAAAGCAGCCGCCGATGGGAAAGACCTGGTGACCATGACGGACCTGGAGTTTTCCAAGGATAAAATCCTGATGGGTGAGAGCAGACGTAAAGCATGTGATGGGGATTATTAATGCTTTGGCTTAAGAGATTCTTTCCTGACTCGCTCTTTTCTGTCTGTCCGTCCAGGCCCGGAGCGCAGGAGTGTGGAGATAGACGAGAGAAATAAGATGATCACCGCTTATCATGAATCAGGACATGCTATAGTGGCTTATTACACCAAAGATGCAATGCCCATCAACAAAGCTACCATCATGCCACGCGGCCCTTCACTTGGACATGTGGGTAGTTTCATTAGGACATAATCCATGTCTATATACTAAAAATAAAGAAGTGATTAAAAATTTCTAGATGTAAAGTTTGCCATGTAGTTCAAATGTCTGCCCAATTTTGACAATTATTTTCATTATTTATATACATTCATATATTAGGGCTGCACAATGTATCGTTTCAGCATCGATATCGCAATATGCACTTTTACAATAGTCACATCGCAAGATGCAATGTTGCGTCTGAATTGTAGTTGACCAGAAGCTACAGAATTGTGTTAAATTACTGTATTTATATGTAATTTATACGATTTATGCAAAAAAAAGAAAAAAGTTTTTTTCTCACTTAGGATTTTGGTCTTGTTTCTAGTGCAGATATCTACATTTCAAAGCGAAAACAAGACTATTTTACTTAGCCCACTGGTATATAATTGTACTTGTTTTAAGGATAAACTCTTAATTTTGACTTTTTTCTTTTGAAGTTGAAAACAAAAAAATGTTTTTGCTTGATCTAAGAATTTTTAGATATTTGGACTAGAAATGAGACAAAGTAAAGTAAGAAAAGCATATTTTGCTTTGTGCTTATTCTGTACCTGAATACTGTTAGACTCCCCAGAAAACCATCAAATAATGCTATTCAAACCATCTCGCAATATATATCGCAGAAAAATTAAATATCGCAATATCAGATATGTCCAATATCGTGCAGCCCTAATATATATATATTATATTATTTTACATTTGTGTGTTTTGATAGATTTTGAATTACATTTTATATGTAAAAAAAACAACTTTTGAGCTCTTTATTCTTCAGTTTTTATTTTTTTCAAAGGCAAAAAAACTTTTTGTAATTTTATAAAAAGGGCACATTTAAAACAATAGATTTTGCATTTTAGGGTTATACATGTTGAACCCGTTGTGTTTTTGTGTTTCTCTGGTGTCTCCCAGGTGTCTTTGCTACCAGAGAATGACCGCTGGAGTGAGACGCGGGCTCAGCTGCTGGCTCAGATGGACGTCAGTATGGGCGGCAGAGTGGCTGAAGAGCTGGTGTTTGGAAATGATCACATCACCACCGGTGAGAGGTGTCTCTTACGGATTCTTGCTACTTTGATTTTTTTTTTTGCTAACATCAACATCATGATGTTTTATTTATGTCATCTACAGGAGCATCCAGTGACTTCGATGGAGCCACTAAAATCGCACAGATGATGGTGACACGGTTTGGAATGAGCGACAAGGTGAAAACTCAGTTTGTGTGGGGGTTTAATTTTCACACCCGATTTATTTGGAGTGTTTCCTTATCATAGAGCAAAAATTACAATTGCTGTGTTCATGTATGCCAAAACAAACTAAAGGAACAAAACCAATTTTCAAAGTTTGTTTAGACATACATGAAGACAGCAATTGCAGTTTTTGCTGTCTGATAAGTCATAACAGGAAATGTGTTATATAAGGAGCAGCAGTGCATTCAGGTAAGCACAACAGCTACTGATAAAGCCATGATAAGTCCACAAAGCCAATTTGTCAATATACCTTGACAGATGGCAAAGAGAAACACACACAGGTGCACTTTTGAAAATACAACAAATGTACCAAATGTACATTTTGTAACAAAGTAACCAATCTACAGCCCTAAAAATGCCCTTAAAATAGTTTTGTGTCTTCTGTAGTCAGTAATCATTGCATGATATTGGCCAGGGTCTGTTAAATTGGCATTTGTGATCAATTCAGTTAAATTCAAGTTTATTTGTATAGCGCTTTTCACAATAATTATTGTTTCAAAGCAGCTTTACAAAAGGTGCACATTATTTTATTACAATCAAAATCAGACTTTATTAGTTACTTATAATTTTAATTAACTAATAACTAATATATTTATCAGTGAAAGTTATCATTTATAAACATAGTTAACCTGCAGTTATATAGTATATAGGTGATGTCTATGTGTAGATGTTCAATGAAGTGTATTTGTGAGTTGCTAAAATTCTAAAACATTTTTGTAAACAAATATTTAGTTTACCTACAGTACATGCGTACATGCAAACTCATGACCTTTCAGTAGCTATGTTTCCATCCACCTATTTTAATGTGCATTTTGGAATATAGCATAAAAAATGCTTAATGGAAACATCAAGAGGCGCAAGTAATTTATTGTTTAAGAAAAAAGTGGCTACAGTGGCTTCTCCTACCACAGTAAATTCCGTTTTTCTGTATGATAATTGGGGCGACACGGTGGGTCAGTGGTTAGCACTGTTGCCTCACAGCAAGAAGGTTGCTGGTTCTAGTCCTGGCTGGGTTGGTTGGCATTTCTGTGTAGAGTTTGTATGGTCTCCCCGTGTTGGCATGGGTTTCCTCCAGGTGCTCCGGTTTTCCCCACAGTCCAAAGACATGCACTAGGTGAATTGAATAAACCAAATTGTCCGTAGTGTATGTGTGTGAATGAGTGTGTATGGGTGTTTCCCAGTACTGGGTTGCAGCTGAAGAGGCATCCGCTGTGTAAAACAAGCTGGATAAGTTGGCGGTTCATTCCACTGTGGCGACCCCTGATGAATAAAGGGACTAAGTTGAATGAAAATGAATGAATTTTTAATATTTGGCACCAATTTATCAGGAAGTGATGATTTTGTTCTCTTTGTATCAATGGATGGAAACGGTGCCATATTCAAAAATGTTTTATGCAATATTCCAGTTTTTGAAATGCTCCATTCTGAGATTCACATAATTTATGCAAATTAAAGTAGTTTTATTATTCAAATGTATATGAAGAGAACTGACTGACTTCAGAGTCACTATTTGGTATTTTCTTTTTATATAATAGAGTTTCAAACATATACACCCACAGATATATATATATATATATACTGTATATTTGACATTTTTAGGAAAATTAGATATGCTCAAAACTTGTATTATTTGAACAGTGAAGTTATTTTTTTATCGTAATTTTGGAATAATTCAAACCGTAAAAAATTTAGAAGACCAATTTCCAACAACCATCAGATTTCTCTTTTAAAGGAAGCAGTAGCTATTCAGAGAAACCGTTTGAGACCTTCCACGTGTTCAGAGCCATTAGGATTGTGTGGGCGCTCGCATTCCAGCATTAAAATCTGTCTTTCATCCTAATCCCTTCCTCAGCACTCCAACTCAACATGCAGAATTGAGCATGCAGGCTCTAAGTTACACTCACATCCAGCCATGTCTAACGTCAGGATCCTGTCGTAATCAGAAACCTGTGTGAAGCCTTTGTTGAAACACTGTTATGCCCATAACTGCAGTTCACTCACCTCTCTTTTGCTTTGGCCAGCTGGGGGTCATGACCTACAATGACCTGACCAAACAAAGTCCAGAGACACGAGCAGCTGTAGAACAGGAAATCAGAGTTCTTCTGCAGGTAAGTGTTGAGGTTTTGTTTGTCACTGATATTTGATTGGTGATTGTGAAAATTCAGCTTTATTAAAGGTCCCATGAATTTAAAGTAAAAGTTTTTTTAGATGTTAGTTTTTAGGATAGTTATAAGCTTTTGTGCTCCAAAACAGTGACAAAATTCATGTTTACAAGATATTAAACTGATATAAACATGTAAAGCTTGTAGTTTGTCACGTCCGCCTAAATGGATCAACAGTTTTATTCAAGTCACCTCATACTTCAGTTTCTCATCAAATCGTGATCAAT
>CAIGQV010000641.1:5595894-5618831 GCA_903798115.1 Danio jaintianensis | reverse complement strand
TATTCATTCATTGTTATCCAGTCATCAGAATAACTGAAAACAAAGCAGTTGCATTCTCTCACAAATGGGGTGTTTTGCATAAAATCAAATATCAATGGGTTTAAATCAGGATGTCTTTCAATAATCACAGTAGAAATGGTCACTTTTTTTATTTCTGTGCAACATTAAACCACAAACATTTTGAATGTGACTTCAGAATGTCAGTATTATTTTTACTTCTACAGATCTCAAATCTGAGCAAAGTACTGTAGATTTTTGTCTATCATTTCCTCTGGACCTTTCAGCTTTTTTCTGGCCCCTGATTTTATTCATTAACTTATTTATTTGAATATACTTTTCCATGTAGCTGAAAGCCTCTGTCACTTATGGGTTTGTCTGCATGCATGCGTTTAAACAGCGTGACTGGACTGTATATATGTGTGTCTGGAAGAAATATCAGTGTGCTTTTGAAATTAACATGGATTGACTACAAATAAATTAAGTAAAGATGTAAAAATGTAAAGTTGTTTTGTGCGTGTTTTAGTTGAATGCTGAAATTATTTTTGCTTTAACGTCTTGGATCCTTTCAAAGGGTTTTGGCAGTAAACCATTTAGTCTGATAATTACAGCTATCAGGTTTGGTGTTCTGAGATAACCAATGACTATCTTATTTCAAATTGGTGGTCTGCACACAGTCAGGTCCTGTTTTTTTCATCATTCACTATATATTTTTCTTCCTGGAAGTCAATTAGAAAACCACCTCAATGGATTTGAGACAATAGCTTTGTTGTGTTCAGTGAAGGAAACCACAATCAATGTTTTCCAACTCTGTAATTACAGGCTAATATTTCAAACCACAACAATTACTGGTTACAAGAGCAGGGATTGCACATTTAAAGACCCTTTGTTAAAAGAAAATAGTTTTCCTATTGGTTTTCGACTGTGAAAGGCTTTATAAAAAGCTTAGATCTTGTGTGGAACTGATGCATACTTGTCACAACCATGAGCAGACCAGCAGAGATGAGCTGAGATGAGCTATTATGAGGCTGTAAAATAAAATAGTAAAGAAAAATGGATGAGGATATTGCTATAATTGGAATTGGATGCAACTTTCCAGGAGGTAAGATGTTTAAAATTATGTTTAATCTACTCTTTGTTTGCATTTTTAGACAATTATGTGTGCCTTTGCATGATATACCTATTTCCTTTACAGGTGAGGGTGTAGAAAACTTCTGGAAAGTTCTTGTGGAAGGCAGGAACTGTGTGATTCAGATTCCAGATGAAAGATTTGAAACATCAGAATGGTTTCATCCTGATGAGCGCGAACCAGGAAAAACAAGAACGACCACAGCTGCTCTTATTGAAGGGTACAAAAATACACTTCATGACAATACATTGGAGGATTATAGTTACTAAAAAAGTATTACATTTTTTACAGATTCAATGAATTTGATCACAAGTTCTTTGGCATCAGCGAGGCTGAAGCTGATTACATGGACCCTCAGCAGAAACTGTTGCTTCAGTGTGCATACCGTGCTTTAGAGGATGCTGGGATTCCCTTGGAAAAAGTGAGCGGAACCAAAACAGGGGTTTACATAGGTAATGCATCCAATACAGATCATTCACTTTGGTACACTTATTGGTACAGATTGGATACTGATTTTCATTATGTTCATTGCAGGTCTTATGAATAGGGACTACGAAACACTTTTAAACAACAGTCCCAGCACAATAACCCACTATAATGGCACAGGAACAGCTATGAGTATAGCTGCCAACAGAATTTCCTACATATTCAACCTGACTGGACCCTCATTTGCCATCGACAGTGCATGTTCTTCATCCCTAGTGGCTCTTCACTCTGCATGTCAGGCCATCAGGCAAGGTAATGATACTGTTTTAATTTTAGAGACTGTTCACTGGTTTATATTCACACTATAAATCATCCTTCATTGACATCATTCTTAGGGGACTGTGAAATGGCTCTGTGTGGAGGGGTCAGCTGCATCCTTGAGCCTCGAGTCTTTGTGGCCCTTAGCAAGGCAAAGATGATCTCACCCGAGGGCACAAGTAAACCATTCTGTCGTACAGCAGATGGCTATGGCAGAGGGGAGGGATGTGGCATAGTCTTACTGAAGTCTTTGAAAAAGGTAAATACTTTATAAATAAAAAAATGAGTAATATTGACCTTAAATTCAGATTTGGTTAATGAACACACACATATATATATATATAAATATGTATTGTTTGTGGAAGTAAGTTGATAAAATTCACTTTGCAGGCTATTAAGGACTTTGATCATATTTGGGGCATTGTGAACAAGACTGCAGTAAACCAAGATGGCCACACAGTCAGACCAATCACCAAGCCCTCCATGACCCAGCAGGAGGCTCTACTGCACATGATCTACTCCTCTGAGGATTTTCTAGCAAATGTCCAGTATGTAGAAGCTCATGGGACTGGAACACCAGCAGGAGATCCAGTTGAGGCTGGAAGTATCTCAAGAGTCATTGCCAAAACAAGACCGCCAAGCTTAGGGCCTCTGTTTATTGGCTCTGTTAAGAGTAACATCGGACATACAGAATCTGCAGCAGGGGTGGCAGGACTCATAAAGATTCTGTTAATGATGAAACATGAAACCATTGTTCCCTCTTTGTTCTACTCGGCAGAAAATTCCAGCATAGATGCCAAAGCTCTCAATCTTAAAATCCCCACCAGAGCTGAGAAATGGCTTTACTCTGGGTCCAGGATAAGGATGGCTGGATTAAACAGCTTTGGGTTTGGTGGCACCAATGCCCATGCCATCATCACCGAGTATGTGCAAGCAACAGTTTCTGATAGGCACACTCTTAAACCTCTAAAACTACTCCCAATGTCTGCAGCCACGGATCAGTCTCTTCAATTGTGCATTGCTGACACATATCAGAGGATTTCAGCAGATGAGACAGTTGATCTACAAGCTCTTGCTTATACATCCGCCTGCCGAAGAAGCCACATTGGACACAAATTTAGAAATATTTTCGCTGCATCGTCTCTGTCAGAGTTAATCTCACTTCTCAAAGCTAGCATGAACAAGAAATTGGCCCCAACAAAGCAGGACCAGAAGTTGGTTTTTGTATTTTGTGGGAATGGTGTAACTTATAGGGGAATGTGTAAACGACTACTGAAAGAAGAACCTGTTTTTAGGAGCAAGGTCAAAGAGGTGGAAAGCTACTTCCAGAAATTCAGATCCAATATTTTGCAAAAGACCACAAGCAGCTATGAAGACCAAGATTTCTCTAAACCAGATGTTGTACAGCCACTTCTATTTGCAATACAGGTTGCAATTGGTCACCTTCTTAGGCACTGGGGCATCAGACCAGATATTGTTCTTGGACATTCAGTGGGAGAGATTGCTGCAGCTCATTGCTCTGGTTTGCTGTCTCTTGAGGATGCAGTAAAGGTTGTATGCCATCGTAGTTCTCTACAGACCAAAGTGACTGGTGGGAGGATGCTTGTTGTTGGCAACATTCCTGTCCCGGATGTTGTAGAAATTCTCCCTGCACACACAGGGAAAATTTGTCTAGCTGCTTTGAACAGTCCTATGTCTTGCGTACTGTCAGGTGATAAGCAAGCTGTTGAGAATGTGCACCAAAGGCTTCAGTCGTTGTTTAAGAGCAAGAATGTTTTTCTTCATGTCTTGGATGTTCCTGCTGCCTACCATAGTCATATGATGGATCCTATTCTGGACCAAATCAAAGACAGTATTGGACAGTTAACTGGGAATGAAATGGAGTGTGAATTGTTTTCCACTGTGACAGGTCAGAAGTGTCGTCAAGGGGACTTTGTAAATGGTGAATACTGGGCAAGAAACATTCGAAAGCCTGTTGCATTTGAACAAGCAATCAGATCTGTTTCTAACCATGCAAGAAACACGGTCTTTGTGGAAATCGGTCCAAGGCAAGCTCTGCACAGGAACATCAAGGAGATCTTGGGAAATGACAAAACAGTGCTCCCTTCAGTTCATCTAGATAAAGACCATGAGACAATGTTCACCACTGTATCAAAACTGTTTGAGCTGGGCATCAATGTAAAATGGGATGAGTTCTACAAAGGGTTTGAAACAGAGCTCATTGCTTTCCCAAGGTATCAGTTTCAATGTCAAAAAAATGAGGTGCACTTTGAGGATGTAAGACGGGGACATGACACAGTCTCTTGCAGTCCATATCCACTAATAATTCAAAGTAAACATGATGACAATGTAATCAAGTGCAACCTGTCTGCAAATACAAACTCTTACCTTTGGCAACACAAGAACAATGGCATTCCCATTGCCCCTGGAGCACTGTTTGTTGAACTCGCCCTTGAATCTGTAATAGAAACTGTTGCTCCAAGGAGGCCTCTTAACTCATTTCAGCTCTCAATCAACTTCCAAAGTTTGTTTGTTCTAAATAAAAGCTGTCCGCCTCTCAAAATTAAGGTTGAGACATCCAAGGACACAACCTCATTTCACATTGTGTCTTCCAGTACTGTGCATGCATCAGGGACCATCTGCCATGAAGGGGGACCAGCCATTTTAGAACAGCAAACTATTCACCTCAGTGCCGTTTTGAAGAGATGCCAGTCAGTAATTGAATCAAATGATGTGTACGGCACTCTTAATGATGTGGGATTTGAATATGGGCCTAACTTCAAGCAACTTGGAGACATTCATTACGGACAAGGATTCAAAGAAGCTGTCACCAGAGTTGTGATTCCAGAGGGAGTACTCAACCATCTGTATGAGTATTGCTTGCACCCAGTGGTCCTAGATTACTTCTTGCAAATGTCTTCAGTTTTAGGATTAGTCTCTAGTACCATCAGGCCTGGATTTCCCTCTGCAATTGGTAGTATGGTTATATCTTCTCCTCCCCATAAAGAGATGTTCATGTATATGAGATTGACCAAACAAATGTCAGACTACTTTGAGGTTTGTGGCTGCTTTACTGACAAAGATGGACATGTGTTGATTGAGCTAAGGGATGTCAGAATTAATTTTCTTGGAGCACATGGACATATCAGAGATTTATGTTTCTTCAATAATCAGAAGGTTGACATTCACACTGAGAGCAGTTTCTCAAGGAGAATCAAGGCTTTGGTCTTTGAGGACACTTTTGGTATTGCTAAAGGTTTGAAGCCATATTTGCACCCAAAATCTGTATTTGTTCCTAAACCCGAATTAACAAAGAACTCAGCCTTGCTTGTACCAGAATTAAAGTCAACTTGCAGTGCAGCAGACATGGAACTTGATGAGATCCTGTTTATCTGGGGCATCCAGAGTATCAGTCACCTAAAAACTGAAGCTATTTTAGACTCCTTGGTCGACAGCTGTGAATTTTACCATCAGGTTGTTTTGTCTTTAAGAAACTGTGGCCGTGCATGCTCCATCCATGTTATTACCTACAGGTCAGCAGAAGGGATAGTTGACAGTATAAGTCCTGCTTTTGTGTTATCTGGCATGACAAGGGTATGTGCTGCAGAGTTGTCAGGCATCTCATTTCAGCTTATTGACCTATCCACAGTGTCAAGAGAGGATATAGAAACATTGGGTCATGTGCTAAACTCATACAAGACCCTACAATGCCCAGAAGTCTACATTAACAAAGGAAAGGCATACTCTGCTGTGATTACACCTACTCCCATCACAACAATTGACAAAATGAATTCTAAATCAAAATGCCGACTGTACCACAACATAACTTTGCAGACAACCAGTCCCTACAAGATGACTAACATATTAGCTTTGCCTTCAGGGAGTTCAGTTAACACCATTGATAGGAAAAGCATTGAGATTCAGCTGAGTAAAGTATGTGTGCACTCATCAGATTATTTTCCAGTTAGTACTTCAGAGCTAAACTTTGGTCAGGCAATGTACTGGAACAAGCACACAACCCAGAACCACCATCTCCTGGCACTTGATTTCTCTGGGATTGTTACAGCTGTGGGAAAGGATGTCAACAGACTTAAAGTGGGAGACCATGTTATCTGTTGTTATCCTGTAAAAGCAACTTCCAAAGTTGTCCTCCCTGAAGATGTGTGCTTCAAAATAAAAAGGTTTCCATTCCTGAAGGATGTGCCATGTGCTTCATACCTTGTCCTGATCAGGGAGATACTGATTTGCATGTTACCAAACATAACCAAACAACAGCAAAGTTTGAGCATCTTCTCGGCTGTTCGTGATTCAGCTCTGGTCAAGTTATTGACAACCATAGCAAGTAAATCAGGCTGGAGTGTTTTTACGGAAACTGAGATAAGTGGATTAGTCCAAAGTGCAAAGCAGTGCCATCTTTTGGTGATTATTCCCCCATTTGATTGCTCACTTTTGACAGAGATTGTTAGTGTTGCCAATGCAAATCACACAATTGCACTGTGTGGCATCCGTGACCCAAGCTACTCTACACTAGATGTATTTCAGCAGGACACTGAGAAGACTTGCTTCCAGACTCTTGAGATGTCCAAAATCTTCCAGAAGTCACGTCTCAAGGCACATGGAGCTCTTCTCCAGAAATGGCTAAAGGGAATGCACTTGCACAAAGTGTGGCCAACAATACAAAGCAGAACCTTTCAGATGGCACCCTCTGAAAGTATGCCTACTCAATATGTTGAGCATTCTGGATCTTATTTCAATGAAAGAACTGTGGATGTGATCACTCTGGCCGCAGATGACCCCAGGACCAAGATATCTGCCATCCCTTTGCTTCCAGGATCAATGCAACTATTCTTAAAGGAAGGTGTGTACGTAGTTTCAGGGGGTCTCTCTGGTTTGGGATTTGAAACTGTTAAGTTTATTGCCCAGAAAGGTGGAGGATGCATTGCCACTCTTTCAAGGAGTGCACCATCTGAGAAAGTACAAGATGACATAAACCGTCTCAAAAGGAGATATGGAGTGAGAATTCTCACTCTTCGGTGTGATGTCTCTGCACAAGAGCAAGTGATGGAAGCCATTACCATGATTGGCAATCATTTTTCCTCCCATCCAATCAGAGGAGTTTTCCACAGTGCTGCTGTTCTCCATGATGGATTATTGGAAACCCTTAATAGATCTCTTTTCCTAAAAGTCCTACAACCTAAAGTCTGTGGTGCTCTTAATCTCCACCTTGCCACTCTGCACAGCAAGACACTCGATTACTTTGTGTGCTATTCCTCCATCTCCTCTTTCATCGGAAATGCTGCACAAGCTAACTACGCAGCAGCTAATTCATTTCTTGACACTTTTTGCCACTACCGACGCAATATTGGTCTTCCAGGACAGTCTATCAATTGGGGTCCCCTTAAACTTGGCCTGCTAATGAACAAAGACAATTTTCAAAAGTTCCTGGAAACAAAAGGGCTGATGATCATGGATGTGGCAGAGATCCATGAAGCACTAGAGCACTGCCTTTTGCTTGACAATCCCCAGCAAGTGGTGTGCAGATTTAATTTCAGAAACCTGAACAACCATGTCCTGTCCCAGAACGTGTCTCTGAAGTTTCGTCTGTCTGCTTTAGTGGAGGAAGGACTAAAAAACAAAGATGCTGAGGACTCTGGGATAAGTGTTCAGTCATCAGTGGATGATTGTGTTCGAGTGATTCTGACTGAAATTTGCAGTGTTGATACTGATGATCTAAGTGATGAAACTACGCTTACTGCACTAGGGATTGACTCGATGTTGGCCATGACGCTGCAGAATCGCTTCTTTCAAGAGATGGGTGTAAATATTCCTCTTGTTGCTTTGCTTGATCCAAATAGTACGTTGTTGTCATTGACTGAATTCATGAAACAGAGCACCGATGAGGACTGTGAGATTTCTGTGCATCTGTAATGCATACAGACACTATAGTTATTTTCAGGTTTTTGAGGGTAGTATATACGGTGGGTAAAATGTAACTAGGCATTACAAGTTGGTTATAAAGTCCATATTTCTAATACTAATTATCATGACACGTGCCTGTACTATTGAAGTAGGAAATATGAAATCCTTTTTACTGTTGTTTATTTAGAGACTGTTTAAATGTTTTACAGGCATTAAATATGTCCTAGTTAATTATCACCCACTTTGTTCTACCTTGTATATAGCCTGTGTAAGAGTGTTTTCATAAATGTATATAAATTAAATGCAACCATTTTTTATTACTTTTTTGTACATTTTGTTCAGTTAAATATGTAATGAAAATTCACAACCTCAAAATGAGGTAAATGTTGCATGTGAATAAAGTCTTAATCAATTTTGTTAAATTTATACCTCCCCAGCATAGCATTACCAAAAGAATAAGAGATCAAAGGTCAGGTATGTCTGATTATTTTACTGCCAAATGCATAAATCCCAAAGGTTTTTATGAAAGCATGCAAGCTATGCACCTAAACAGACCCATGGAGCACTATAAACATAAGGTGAACTGAACATAGTAGTTATAATAGAAAATGAAATTCTCCATAAATAATAATACTCTATAATTCATAAATATGAAAAAGAAATCTGAACAAAACAAGTGGATTGAAGTAATCACCGTTCTGTTAATCCCCACTTAGGCAATCCTCTTTTCTTAATGAAAGCACAACAGCGTGTATCCTACACAGGCAAATGGTGAAAATATGAAAGGCATCAATCATTTTTTAACTCCTTTAGGCTGTTTAAATCAGCCAATACAAAATTACAGTTACATTTTCTGTATTTAGTTGTGTCTTATAATGAGCTTTCACATACCAAATAATCCAATAGAAAATATTGAAATCCTCCCATAAATAATCCAAAAGAAAACTTTGCAAACCTCCCATTATTAGTTAGTGAGTTAGTTTATTATTTCATAAAATTAAGAAAAACTACATAAACGTACTTGTATAAATACACAACTAAATAGAAATATTCACATAATGCAGCAAAAAAAAAAAAAAAGACATTTAAATATTTTCAGAGAGTGGCGCTCATTCATGAAACACAAGAATTATTTTTACTCACATCAATGTTTGCAATTCAATTTGAAAATTGACACACAGTTTTACAAGTGATTCACACCAACTTGTGCTTGTGTTTCAGAAATGAGGCGTTACAAGTTATTTAATAATTTAGCTTTACATGTTTTGTTAAATATATTGTAAACATTTATATCAGGGGTTCTCAAACTCAGTCCTGGAGATCCGGTGTCCTGCAGATAGCCCAGGTGTGTCTGATTGGGGTTGGAGATAAAATCTGCACCGGACCTCCAGGACCGAGATTGAGAACCCCTGATGTATATGATAGCACTATAACCATCTACAGTAAAACCATTGGCCCATTTTTTTTTTTTATTTTTTTGTGAAAAAAAAAAACATGTTTTCATCTTCCTGATTTAAATTTACATCAGTAATTTAATTTAAACTTATAAAAGCTGGTGCACATACAAACAAGCCATACAGTATTTGGAAGAAAAATTAAGTATAATGATTTCACAAAATGGTCAACTCGGAACAGTTAGGAGTAGGAAGACCTGAATCTTGAATGTGGTTGCTGTTTCCTGAAACACAATTTTGTCCTTCGGCACGCTGTTTTGATTGACAGTTGACTTGTAACATGATATCATCGGACGGTTCATACATGTGAACCTCGTAGGTCTGACCGTCCACTCTGAACATTGGGACAGTGCTCGCCAAGCACACGTGATTATCCTGAACATTATGATTATTTCCGGCTATCATCCATATATCAGAGCAGGGCAGAGATGGACATGTTTGATGGTTGTCAGACTGGAAAGTGTGATTGTCATAAATTTCCCGCTCTTTCACATCACCATCCTTAGCAGTTGCTTGAATGTTATTAGTGTAACTCTTCTTCATGGCTTGTTCTTCCGGGCCTGGTTTGTTTTCAGCCGGCGTCCCATTGCACATATCAAAGAAGGTCAAAAAAACAGGGATAAAAGTCAAACCGTGGAAGAGTCCAAAGAAGATGACCAAGAACATAATTTTAAAGAAAGTCCTAAAAATGTAATTCTTTGACGCAGACAAGACAACCACCCCAAGAATAGTGGACACAGCACCCTGCAAAATGGGGTATCCTAAATTAAACAAAGCCTCTACTGCCTTTTCGTTCGCACTGGGCTTCTTATTGGACACAAAGGCATATGAAATATGAGCAGAAAAGTCTACGGAAAACCCAATGCAGACGACAAGAATGATCATGGAAATGGTGTCTAAGTTAACATCCCATAATGCCATGAACCCAGTTACTCCGACAATGACAGATGCAATGGAGAAAGTGACCCAAAGGGAGCACAGAGGATTTGGGATGAGGAGAAGGGAGATCAGAAGCATCACGGCTGTGGTAACCGCAATGTTTTGGATGGTGTTGCTGACTATTACCGCATACTGGTCATGGTAGATGAAGGCAGGGTGGTAGACTAGTAAAGGAACAGGGCACTTTTGGGCAGTGTCTCGTAGTTTATTTAACATGTTCATTTCATCCAGAGCAGTGGAGATGTTTACGGTCTGTATGAAAAATCGAGACGCGTGGATGGAGTTGTTGGTGAAATTAACGTCCTGTTTGAAATCGGAGTAAAATCGTAGAAACGTTCCCAAATTCTCTTTGAAGACGTCTTCGGCGCTTAGATTGAGCTTCGTGTGATATCCGTAGTACTTGTAGGATTTGATCCAGGAGGTGAATATGTCCTTTTCGATGAAGGATAAGTTTTTGAAGTCTTCAATGCAGGTTTCTAGATCCGACATGTACTTTTCGTCCCAGTATGGGAATTCCTGTCGGATGACGACCATAATGTTTGGCCCATATTCCGAAAAATACGCCTTCTCGTTATCGTAGTATTTTACCACGTAAGAATCGTCAGCCGCCAGATTGCGGAGATCGATTCCTTCCTGAATCTGAAAGCAGCCGTAAATGCTGACAATCAAATAGATGCAATAAAAGACAATCACAAACACCTTTGTCCAGGATTTGGTCAGAAATGGGCCGTAGTATTTTTTGAAGAAGTGATTCATGGGTTGCACTTCCTCTGAGCCAGTATGGCGGTCGTAAGCTCCTCCAACGCAACATAATTCATACCATTTCGACTGTCCTACAGCACACTCTTCAGGTACTTCTTTGCAGGTCAGCCAGTGCTTGTTGCTGTTCTCCCGCCGTCCGTTAAGAACGAGGAATGCTCCGAAAAAAGTTACGCTGTAGATGTAGCAGAAAAGGATGGATGTGCTGGTGTACAGGCAAAAAGAGCGGACGGAGCGGAAAGGCGTCATGAGGCCGATGTAGAAAGCGAGTACGTCTGTGAGAGTAGTGATGGTGATTGAAATGGCCGCCTCTTTGTATGTATTAGACAGGCGAGTCTCCACTCGATCGTGAACATTCGTCTGCTGCCAACAGGAGATGAGGATGAACATGTCGTCTACTCCAATTCCTGTTTATAAAAACATCAAAATGTTCAATCTGATATTATACATTTTGGGCTGCATAATAAATTGACGTAAAATCACACTAGTGATTTATTTCAAAGATTCAACTGAGGTTATGAAGTGATATGGAGTCAATATGAGAGCAGTTCCATGCAAATGTAAGTTTTCATCAAAACAGCGAGACTCGATTCTACATTTTTTGTGTAAGCAAGTATTTTACGGTACTGTAAAAATACTCAAAAATGTCTCTGTCAATGTTTTTAAACAATTATATATGATTTACTAAAGTCACAGGCAGTTTCACATCTGTCACATCCATAACGGAGAGGTGTCACATCCATAACGAAAGCTTTTTGCTCATAAATGTAAGATAAGATAAAATCAATCATTTTTGTTCTATAGTGAGCCAACTCGTATCCTTTTGATTAGCATTTGGGTTGTGCAGTTTAATTCACAGACTTTCTACAAAGTATGTAGTATACGGTAAACTCAGAGTGACTTTTTGGTCACATCCATAACAAATGTTTATTTTCCTCATTTAAAATATAAAAAATGTTTACAGATTGATATTTTTCTGATCCCATAACTCTGTCGTTAGTTGTTTTGGAAAATAAAAACAGATGCTTTAATATAATGCCAAAATATACTTTCTCTGAGAATTTATGTTTTGAATTTTTACTGCAAATGTCACATCCATAACGCTGGAATTGTTCATATGTGGTATTTCCAAGTGCTTTCAGATGTAGCAGCATTTACTACGAAGGGTTGTAGTTCACTGAGATGCTACGCAAACCGCTGTCATTATAGCAGAATGATTATCGCATGTGATATTTTGCTTGGCTTGTCAGTGAACTATCCCCCAAAAAAATCCCAAATTAGGTGCGTTTCCATCAAGTTGCTGGAGTGGCTGACTGTAGTATTGGTAATCTAGTAACAACCGCAAACATAATAAAGTCAAGTGGGTGCAATGTTCACTACATCCTAATGTTCACTACATAGAATTTATTCGGCAAATGCATTTACATCTCCAGTTATTCACATTAACCATTTTTTTGCACAAGTCCAACCACACCTCAAGCAATCATTATTATTTTTTTTTTGCGTACAAAGGAATTTTTATTTGAAATTTGGTGTTTCCTTTCTCAAGTGATACTTCAAAATATGCATTAACACATAGTTATGAAAACCCAGCTTATGTCTCGGATATCCTGAGAGTGATTAAAGAAACTCCAAATAAAAAATTGAGTGAACTATCCCTTAAAAAATTATTTTTTAGCAGTGGTTTATAGTGATATGTAAAGTATTACCTAATATTAGGAATGGAGAATTAGCAACTGTCATGACAAAAGGGACTCCAATGTGTAACATCATGCCGAAAGAAGACAACACAGCCAGTCCAGCAGAGAAAACCCCAAATGTTGCAACCCATACTTTATTTCTGACACAGTCGAACCTGAAAAAAACAACAACAACAACATATTTTTAAAGGATTTCTCGCAAGTAAATACAATTGTTTATCTATCTATTACTTAAATGTTGTTCTGTTATATCTGATTGTCACAGATGTTATTTATAGAACATGTTTAAATAATTATGAAACTCTCATGAATGCATTTTAAAGACGAATGCTGTATGGAATATGGAGTTTAACGAATCATTTCTGTTCCCTTTTACAGAGCTTTTTATGTGACAAATGAACAACAAAAAACTTGAACCAGAAGATGCAAAAGGTGAATTAATAATCATATATATTTGACTGCATTATAATGATTTTCATATTTGTAAAATGACCAAAGATCAACTATGAGAGTATGTTTGACAAATTCAGCTATGCACTTTTAATTGAACTTTGCTTAAACGAACCAAATAAGTTGTTTAAATATTAGCAGGAAAACTATAAAGTTGACGATCCAATACTTTTGATCACTATTCAAACATTCCTTTAAACAAATAATACAATGAAATATTGTATTACATAAGAAGGAAGAGCCTACCATATAAACTCATAAGCTAAATATAATAATGAACTGATCATACCTCAAACAAGAGAGAATGGAGAAAGCAATGGCGATGACGTATGTGATGGAAAAGAGGGGAATGACATCTTTTGTGTTTGCCTCAAACTCCACCTGCCTTGACAAAGATGTGGAGTGGGTCACCTGAGAATGCACAATTATCATAATCACATCATTATTTCATGGCTTCAGCTCATAGGAGTAGATACTAACTTCAGTTTAAAAAGAAGACGACTCCAATACTATTCATTTAAATAAATGTAATATTTTCACTGATAATATATACAGTGTGAATATACCGTCTTTATGTTACTGTTGTATAAATGTGTCATAACATTATTGTCATTTAGAGCTCTTTTTTTTCCCCAGAAAATGGCAATTTGTTAGCAAAATCAATGTTTTCGTTTATTGGGAATAAAAATCTGCGTTATTTCGACATATATTGATTTTAAAGCACTGGAATTGTGTTGTCTAAAAATTATTATAAACATGGCACCTTTTTAAGTTCATTTATGCTAAATGTTCTAAATGCTGTGTTTGAATAAAAAAAAAATATATATATATATATATATATTTGGTTTACAGTAAACTAATTGTGCAAAGGGGATGACATTTCTTACAAATATTAACTAAAATTGCTTTTAGCATAGTTTTTAGCATAAAATATCGAAAATGTCATCTTTTCAAACGTATTTTTAGACAACACAATAGCAAAGTTTTAACTTCAGTTAAGAAGGCAATATTTGTTAAATAATATAGAGTATTTGTTATCCTGACCAATTGGCATTTTAAAAATTAGAAAGAGAGAGAGAGAGAGAGAGAATACATGTATTTACACTCCAAAAATATTATCGGTTGTTTTAATCCGACGTTGGGCCAAATATGGACAACCCCAACCTTTGAGCTAAAAAGTGTCATTTAAATTTAATTGAAAAATAAATAAATAGAGCTATTTTGAGCTCTCAAAATTGTGTTTGTCCATATTTAACACAATGGATTAAAACAACCCAGAATATTTTTGTGTGTAAAGCTGACCAAAATATAGCCTCGTGACAACCAGCAGGCCTACATAAATAAAACCTGACCTACCTTTATGGTGTTTAACGATAAATTAGACGGGAAAACCTTGAGGAACTCATTCAGCCATAAATCAGTTCTAGTACGATTATCCTCCTTCAGAAAATAAAACAGACGCACCGACTTCGCGCTTTTAATAACAGAAGAGTTCAAATTCACTCCACCGACCGAATAACCCAAGAAAATGTAGGAGAATCCGAAGCGAAAGAACGGAAAGGAGAGCTCGGTGGCCTCCAAATTCTCTCCGTAATACTTGTGAATGTCCAATATCTTATTGGGAATGCACTTCTTGTATCGTCTTGCGCAAAGTCCCTCAAAAGTGAGCACCTCGTGACCCGTGGACACGTTCAGCTCCTTGACTTTCCTGTCTAAAGTCACTATCTCCCGAAAAGCAGCGTCTGTGAGAATACTGGAGGATTTAGTCACGGCTATGAAGGACGCGTAAACCCCGTCCGTGTAGAGTCTTTGGTTGGAGAACAGCGAGTCGTTTTGCGGGAAGTTCTGCTGCACAAAGCGCCTCTCCAGCTTGGCGGGACCGTTTACAGGTGTGAACTGATCCTCAATGTCATTGGCTTCACGATCTTCTAGGAAGCAAAAGCCAGTGCCTAATATAGCAGAGATGAGCAGGGGAGAGATGAAGAACCACCAGGGGTAAGTGCCCACAAAACGGCCGAACTTCTGGAAGCAGATGGAGATCGGCTTCTCCACGCAGTCTGTGGTGCATCCAGCCATGTTCACCGGCATTTGGAAAGATTAAAAAGGGGAAAAAAAGAAAGGTTTTATGAGGAAATGCTTTGTGGTGAGCTAGTTAAAAGAATGCAGAGCTTATTTACTCTGTGTGCGAAATTAGTTTAAGGCATGTAAAGTTTAAAGTAGATATATAGGCTAAACTATTTTGGTTTAGAAAGAGCTGCATTATGCATGCGGAGTATCTTAATATCCTTGCGCACTTTTTGTATGAAAGTCTTCAGGGAACAAGCCAAGAGCGACCACTCACGGACGCCTGAAAATATATTTAAGGCAAGGCAAGTTTATGTATATAGCACATTTCCTACACAATGGTAATTCAAAGTGCTTTACATAAGCGTGAACAAAAGAGACAGGTATAAGAAGATAAAAACAAAGAATAGAAATGATTAAAAACAGTTTAAATTTAGGCAAAATAAGCCCAAATGATGATTAAATGTGGTTCATTTTTTTGTGCATCATTTAAAACTATCAGTGAATTATGAATGCATTGTGCATGAATACATAATTTTATGCACAATAACATTATTTTGCACTTATCATTTATACATTTATTTGCTTATTTATCATTTGCACTTACAAAATATATTCATTCATTCATTTTCTTTTCGGCTTAGTCCCTTTATTAATCTGGGGTCGCCACAGCGGAATGAAACAGCAACTTATCCAGCATATGTTTTACGCAGCGGATGCCCTTCCAGCTGCAACCCATCACTGGGAAACATCCATACACACTCATACACTACGGACAATTTAGCCTACCCAATTCACCTGTACCGCATGTCTTTGGACTTGTGGGGGAAACCGGAGCACCCGGAGGAGACCCACGCGAACACGGGGAGAACATGCAAACTCCACACAGAAACGCCAACTGACCCAGCCGAGGCTCGAACCAGCGACCTTCTTGCTGTGAGGCGAACGTGCAGCCCACAAAATATATTCATTCATTCATTTTCTTTTCGGCTTAGTCCCTTTATTAATCAGGGGTCGCCACAGCAGAATGAACCAGCAACTTATCCAGTATATGTTTTACGCAGCGGATGCCCTTCCAGCTGCAACCCATCACTGGGAAACATCCATACACACTCATTCACACACATACACTACGGACAGTAGAGGCTCGAACCAGCGACCTTCTTGCTGTGAGGCGAACGTGCAGCCCACAAAATATATTATTTTATTAATTTATTTATACGTTTTTATTGATTGATTTGTGTAAATATTGCAGTTTTATCTTTGTATAAGTTAGTTTAACATTTTAGTGTCAAGCATATTTATTTATAAGCATATATATTTATTTGACAATAATAGGTCCGTGTATTAATTAATTAATTAATTAATTGTCATTTTAAAAAACCATTTAAAAATGTAAAAACAATACATTTTATATATGATTATAGGCTACTTTTATATATGTTAGGTCAGAATAAGTTATATTTTTTACATTTCTTTTAATGCTAATAACGTTGATGGAACAATATTTCACCAATGCTTTCACATTTTATCTTCATAAAAGTTATAAGAAACTGTCAAGTAAATAGCATTGTTTTGTACTTATTATTTATTTATTTTTTGCACTCACAAAATATATGATCTATATTATTTTATTGATTTATTTTTACGTTTTATTGATTTGATTGTGTAAATATTGCAGTTTTGTTTTTCTATAAGTTATTTTAGCATTTCATAGCACATTTATGTAAAATAATAATTCCGTGAAGTATTAATTAATTGTAATTTTAAATCAGGTTTCATCCATTTTGACATCGTTTTAAAAACAATACATTTTATATGATTATAGGCTACTTTTATATATTTTAAGTAAGGATAAGTTTAATTTTTACATTCTTTAATGCTAATAATGCTGATGGAACAATATTTCAGTAATACTTTCACATTTTATTTTCATAAAAGTTATTTGAAACTGTCCAGTAAACATTAAATAAGCTTTCTATACTCTATTAATCCCCTTTGTAACTTTGTTTTGATGTGGACACCGTTATTTATTACTATATGCCTATACTGTAAAAAATTATATGATCAATTAGTCATGACAGCATATGTTTTTAGTTCATTGTAACTTATTAAACTAAGTTAATCATGCTCTAACTTAATTTTATAAGTTATGCAAGCTGTTTTAAGTCAGTTTAACATAATATAAGTTCAATGGACTCATAAGATTAATTTGATTCAGCTTAAAGATTTAAGGCAACCAGTATTCTGTGAACATATAATTTTTGTAAGCTAAATGTATATTATTCAGCAATGATCTCATGATATGAACTTTAACAAGTCTGTATTTGGTAAGAACCATCTTAATCAAAAACATTTCGCTGTATAGGACAGAGAAAAAGAACTCTTTTTTTTTTCTATGGCATCAAATTGCAAAACATTTTTGGTTCCAATTGGAATGTCTTTTTGGCAAACATATTACTATAGTTAAACTACAGCACATGATTAGACTGTTCATTAGAAATATAGACAGAATGTGTTTTAAGTTGTACTCACATTTACGTTGTGGTTTCTTCTTATTTAGCTCCATCAGGACAGAATGATGAGAGAGAATCAGAAAGACACACAAGTTCATTACTGAACACAGAGCGCCATTCATGCCTTTCAATGAACTCGCTGGTTAATTGTCCTAACAAACGTGCCTTCCACTCTCATAGCGCTTGTGATTTGCCAGTAGGATAATTAAGGGCCTCAGATTATTGCCACTCAACTGATTTATTGATACAACTTATAACATCAAAGAGTTGAATCTGCATCTGGTTTAATATTTTATATCACTCAGAGACATGATAGCAGCACCCGATTCATGAGCAAGCTGAATCTTGTCAGATAAGCTGTTGAAACAACTGAGTCAGAAGCAAGTCTCCAGTAAATGATTCAGTGGTTCAAATAATCCGTTCAAGTTTCCAGTTAACAACTGACAGATTGAGAAGAAAGTCTTAAGTAAACGATTCACTGATTTAAATGATCTGTTCATAACTAGTCTCCAGTTAACAACTGACTGATTCAGAAGCAAGTATCCAGTAAATGATTCACTGATTCAAATGATCTGTTCAGAACTAGTCTCCAGTTAACAACTGACTGATTCAGAAGCAAGTCTCCAATAAATGATTCACTGATTCAAACTATCCAATAAGAGCTAGTCTCTAGTTAACAGCTGACTGATTCAGAAGCAAGTCTCCAGTAAATGATTCACTGATACAAGTGATCCGTTTGGAGTATGTTTCCAGTTAACAACTGACTGATTCAGAAGAAAGTCTCCAGTAAATTAATCACTGATTCAAATGATCCGTTCGGAGTATGTCTCCAGTTAACAGCTGACTGATTCAGAAGAAAGTCTCCAGTAAATGATTCACTGATTTAAATGATCCACTCAGAGCTAGTCTCCAGTTAACAACTGACTGATTCAGAAAAAGTCTCCAGTAAATGATTCACTGATTCAAATTATCCATTCAAAGTACGTCTCTAACAGCTGACTGATTCAGAGCAAGTCTCCAGCAAATAATTCACTGATTCAGATAATAAGTTTAGAGCAAGTCTTCAGTAAATGATTCACTCACTGTGTTCCATTCGGAAGGGATCATCCCTATACCCTAATCCCTTGAAGTAACCTTCCGGAGTGACAGTTTTGAAGGGGTTATTAGGGCATATATATATATATATATATATAAGCTGTTCGAGAACAATCCGAAATTCATCAGTTGTACCCGTCGAAATCCTTCATGCAAACCTTCATGAAGGTCCCTTCAAAGTGGCCATTTTTGAGCCCTTCAATTTGGAACAACACTTTAATATGGTGGCCCTGATTGTTTTCACTCCAAAGTGCCCTACTGATTCAAATGATCTGTTCAGAGCAAAAAAAATTCACTGATTCAAATGATCCATTCTAGTTAATGACTCACCGATTCAAATATACAATTTAGAGTGAGTCTGCTTAAGCTGCTCACTGTATAAAATGCTTAAAAATTGACAATTTTTGGGAATTATTTTCTGAATGGGGTAGGTTTCATTTAAAAACTGAACATAATGTTACAATTACAGAAATTAGTGGCTATTTTTACCTGCGGCTGTAACATTCGGTTTCAAACCAATTCAATAAAATTCAAAAACTAAAAAAAAACAGGTCTTGTGCATCATAGAGAATAATATTTAGACAATTGTATAGTTGATTTGATTTCTTTATCTCAAAAGGTGTCAGAGTTTAATTCATTTAAGCGTTTACAGTGTATCCGATATACTGGAAATTTGGATTCATTACTGTATATAAAAACAACAAAGGCATAACTGAAAAAATCAACGCTTGTGCATCATAGAGAATAATATTTAGACAATTTTACAGTTGATTTGATTATTTATCTCAAATGGTGTCAGAGTTTAAATGATTATTACTATTTTAAAAATATTATTGTGCTAATTTCATAAAACAGAGTCATGTGCAATAACCAGGATGTTTTTCCTGAACAGTTTGGTACTGGTCTTATTGCATAAATGGTTGAATTGTTTAATTCATTCATATGGTTGTTGTTTTTTTAATCAAGAAATTAAGCCTTGTGCAACATAAAGGGCGCTTATTTATGTCTATCTGATTTAGTTTTGGTTCAAACTATAACAGGAGCAAAGAATTTAATTGGTTTTAAACCGAATGGCTAATGACTGTCAAACTAACTTTACCTAGAAGTTATACATTATACTTCTTACACACATTTTGCTCTGTTATGCTTTTTATTCATTTGTATATTTATATTTGTCAGCACACATTTAGTTTGATTCAACAATGTTTGATTGATTCATTGACAAATCACAGAGCACATACATCCGTCCACAAAAGTTCATAAACACAATAGAAAATGAGTTTGTTTAGTTTTCATCACAGGCTGCTTTGCATATATGTGATTAATAATGCATAAAACGACTTTTTAGCCATGCAAATTTTCCTTCTGACAATAACTATGTATTTTTGTTGTCCACTAGGTGATGCTAAAGATGCTTTTTATATTCCCCTGCATTGCATTATATAGGGCAATGAGCAGTTGTCATGGTGACCAGGTCACGGGAAGGCAGAGCTGATTAGAGGTTGCCATGGTGACTGGGTCAGTCAGAGAGCAGAGGTGAGTCTTTATCTGTTTGATTTCTGATTAAACTTTATATATAATGCTTCATGACGGCACTCACAATTTACCTTATATATATTTGCATTAGTAACTGTAATCAAAGTTAAAATAAGTTCATTATGTGGGGACTCCTTTTTACATTTGCAGATGGCTGTTTGTTTTAATGAGAAGATACTTTTTAGAAAATCATGAGATCATTCATTCATTCATTTTCCTTCGGCTTAGTCCCTTTATTCATCAGGAGTCGCCACAGTGGAATGAACCGCCAATTTATCCAGCATATGTTTTACACAGCGGATGCCCTTCCAGCTGTAACCCAGTACTGGGAAACACCCATACACACTCATTCACACACATGCTACAGTACTCTACAGCCAGTTTAGTTTATTCAATTCACCTATAGCGCATGTCTTTGGACTTGTGGGGGAAACCGGAGCAGCTGGAGGAACAGCCAACACGCCAACACGGGGAGAACATGCAAACTCCACACAGAAATGCCAACTGACCCAGCCGGGGCTCGAACCAGCGACCTTCTTGCTGTGAGGCGACAGTGCTAACCACTGAACCACCGTGTCGCCCATCATGAGATCAAGCAATGCATTTTAAGGCTCATTGCATGGCATAATTATCTGATTTGCCATAATTATGCTTTCATAATTTCAACTGGTCTTCATGTACAGCTATGGAAAGAAAATGACAATTCTTAAAAAATAACTAAATATTTGTTGTAAATGATTATTAATGAGGGCGACACGGTGGCTCAGGGGTTAGCACTGTCGCCTCACAGCAAGAAGGTCGTTGGTTCGAGTCCCGGCTGGGTCAGTTGGCATTTCTGTGTGGAGTTTGCATGTGTGAGTGTATGGATGTTTCCCAGTACTGGGTTGCAGCTGGAAGACATGGTTTCAACAGTTGGTTTCAACTGGTTGGCGGTTCATTCTGCTGTGGCGACCCCTGATGAATAAAGGGACTAAGCTGAAGGAAAATGAATGAATGAATGAATGATTATTAATGAACATGATTATTCCAGCACATATTGACTTCTTAACTTTATGATGTTAAAACATTAATATGGTGTAGTGTAAAAAATGAATATAAACATGTCTGAACACTTTATTTTGGCTTTACATTTACAGTATACATGGATTTGTTTGTAATGTATGCTTTATGTATTTTAATCTTTTGTTTTTCAGACCTAAGTTTCACTGGATTTACAATTTATAATTATGTGTTTGAGTAAAGGTGGCGCAGTGGGTAGCGCTGTCGCCTCACAGCAAGAAGGTCGCTGGTTCGAGTCCCGGCTGGGTCAGTTGGCATTTCTGTGTGGAGTTTGCATGTTCTCCCCGTGTTGGCGTGGGTTTCCTCCGGGTGCTCCGGTTTCCCACACAAGTCCAAAGACATGCGCTATAGGTGAATTGGGTAAGCTAAATTGTCCGTAGTGTATGTGTGTGAATGAGAGTGTATGGGTGTTTCCCAGTGATGGGTTGCAGCTGGAAGGGCATCCGCTGTGTAAAACATATGCTGGATAAGTTGGGGGTTCATTCCGCTGTGGCGACCCCAGATTAATAAAGGGACTAAGCTAAAAAGAAAATGAATGAATGAATGTTTGAGTAAAACCTATTTTAGTTTTGTTCTGCAGACTACTGCTGACATTTCCTCTACATTTATAATAAAACATAATTATACATAAACAAATCCATGCATACTGTAAAGAAAATGAATCTGAAATAAAAAAACAAAAACATTCTTTTTGGGTCATACAAAATTATTTATTGCAAATGTTTAATAAATTATATTCAAAAATACATGAATTTGTATATGCAAGTCTAAATTTGTAGTGCAATAATATGTACTTGAAGTTTTGCTTATAAAATGAACTCACTCACCTTAGACCAAAATATACATTATAAATTCTACATTATATTTCAAGCCCATCATGTGGGTTTATAATTAGTCGTCTTTCTATTAGAGAATGTTTAAGAATGATTAAACTATTAGTATTTCTGTTTTGAACAGATGTTGATTGGTCAGTCTCAGGCAGAAGTAAATAATACTTAAATCATGATCAGAAAAGAAGAGAAAAGTTTTCATTCCCATGTGATGTTGAGCATCTTGCAGCTGAGCTCCCAGAGCCGCTGAGCCACTTCATCATCCATCGCAGCCTTCGCAGCTTTAGCAGGAGCACAGTCACTGAGAGAGAGAGAGAGAGAGAGAGAGGGAGAGAGAGAGCAGAAAACCATTAAAACAACACACACACACTGCAGCTCAACACAGAAAAATGAATGAATGGATTTTCACCATACTTCCCCAGTTAATAAATTGCAATTCTCAATTGAGAATTGAGAATTGCAAACGTTTTTGAAATTCAAGTTTTACACTACAGCTGTATTGCTGGACAAGCACTGATTTGCATACATTCCAGCACAAACAAAAAAAAATCCTTTATTTATTTACTTTTTTAGATATTAGATTAAAAAAAACTATCTCCACAAACGATTTTTGTCTCGTATTATCACTCCATAATTTAAAAAAATTATTACCAAACCTACAAAAATAAATAAATGCATATGACTTTTCTATCATTACAACTATATATATATATATATATATATATATATATATATATATATATATA
>CAIGQV010000641.1:5578046-5590894 GCA_903798115.1 Danio jaintianensis | reverse complement strand
ATATATATATATATATATATATATATATCAAACTGTTATCTAAACTGTTAAGAATATTTTACTACTCAGCATTGTACAACTTTAGCATTTGAAACAAATCACAACCTGTATAATACAGAAACCTTTAAATGATTACACGAATACAGAAATAATAGTATTATAAAAATAGTAAATATTGAATATTTGTATATTTATATTCATTATATTTTATATTTAGATATTTAATTTGAAAATAAATATTCTTGAGCATAATGTATGTATATGTATATTTATATGTATATTTGTCATATATGTATATTTGTTACTGTAAATATCAAATTCAGAGACAGACCTTCTAGTCTTTTGGCCAGCGAGCGAGTGAACAGAACGTTTGCCAGTTTGCTCTGACAGTAGGCTTTCTGTTTATCATAATTCTTCTCACTATTGATGTCCTCTAGGTTTATGGTCCCCCATTGATGTGCCGTGGACGAGACATTAATGATCCTCGCTGGCGCTGATCTCTTTATCAAGTCCAATAACAGGTACGTCAGCAGGAAGTGACCTACAAGGAAGAAGAACAGCTCTGATGTCTCATGATGACTTACTTTCTCTTAGGTTTGCTTTGTTTTTGATTGCTTACCCATGTGGTTTACTCCTATTTGCATTTCAAAACCATCAGCTGTCTTTCCGTAAGGACAAATCATCACGCCAGCGTTGTTGATTAAGATGTTGACTTGTTTCTCCTCTGAAAGGCAATTCAGATGCATCGTTGTATGCTCTATGCAGTCATGGGCAAAATTATTGGCACCCTTGGTAAATATATGCATATTTAGATTGCTGTGTGAAAATAAAAATTGGGGTGGGGGTAGATGTTGGTAAAATACAATTAATGGGTCATTTAATAAATAATATAAATAATTGTCATAAACTTCCGGCTGCAGCCGTATCCCTTCTAGCAACAACTCTGGTTCAGATGTTGTATTTGAAGACATTTGTCAGGTTTTTGTCTTTAAACTGCTTCTGTGTGTAGTACTAGTTTCTTACGCATCTCATTCAAAGCCTTCAGTTTTGTTTTTGATGTGATGTTTAGACAGTTGCAGACTGAGAAATTACTGAAATCACTGGGTGTAGTGATATGGTACTGTAATGCAGTCAAAACCTTCCTGGAACTACTTTAGCCGTGCGTTTATCTGAAAATAATGGCACACCTTAGAATGTCCATCAACCAATCAGAATCAAGCATTCAACAGACTCGTAGTATAAATGGTTTTAATTTTGAGTTAATATATCTGAAGGATACTTTTTATTCATATTTCCATCTGCTTTGAGTACAAACAAGAAAGAGTCCAGTCATGGCTCTCTGTTCACAGGATTATAAATATTAAATATAAAAGTCAAATTCCATCATTCACCCATCAATGAGTAAAGTTAGTGCAAAGCAAAATATTGTTGAGCTTCACAAAATAAAAAAAGTGTCTTTTAAGAAAATAGGTAAAGTGCAGAAAGTTCCCATTTACACCATTAAGCCAATAAATAAGATTATCCAAATCTAATGGAGATGTTATGCCATGGTTGGATCTTCCATATCAGTAATAATCTAAAACAAACATCAAAAATTGACACAAAAATCTGTCAATAAACATAAAAATAAGGTTCTGTCCTGGCCACCCCAGTGCCCTGACCTTAACCCTGTTGAAAATGAGTGGATCTGAAAAGGAAAGAACACCTACATGGACCAGAGAACATGGGAGAAGGACCTGGAGAGATTCTGTTTGGAAGAATTATTTATTTCTATCGTCTAAAATCATCAAATAAAGTAGGAGACAGTAGTAATGCACACTGTTATCAGGGTAAATTGAGGTTGCAAAATATATTGAATTAAAAGGGTGGGAATATTTTTGACCAGAGTGTATTAAAAAAAACCATTTATCTAATGATTTTCACCCATTTTATATTGTTTTATTTCAATGAAAGATTAGATTTTTATGTATTTTTTAAATAAAAGGGGTCAGCATAAACAATACTTAAATCTATTTTCACAGCCTTCTTTGCTCAAATTTACCAAGGGTGCTGATCATTTTAACCATGACTGGACATAACTTTATAACACATCTAGATGATCTCACCTTTGTTGACTTTCTCTGCAAATCCTCGGATTGATTTGGAGTCTGAAAGGTCAAGACTGCTGATAAAAACATCCTGGTTTCCTGAAGCATCTTTAACGTCCTTCAGCGCTGCTTCAGCTTTTTCCATATCTCTGCATGCCATGATGATCCGTGCTCCTGAGAAAAGCAGAAAGACAATATTCTTCCATCTGACTATAGACCATTTCAATGTGGTCATGTCATTGGCCCATGAACATTTCCTGCTTGTTATCAAACTATTTCATAACTGTAACAAGAGGCGATTCAATCATAACTTAATGTTAAAACAGCTATCATAACATTATTTATCAATATGTGACTCATTTTGGATTCTCGAAAGCGATAAAAATTAAAAATGTAAAACTGGAAATACGTTGGGACCATTGTTTTTGTTTACATCCCTCAAAATGGTCTATATGTTAATATAAAATTATAGTGAAATATGGTTGCCTACCTCTCTTTGCCAGGTCAATGGCTGTCTCTTTGCCAATTCCAGTATTGGCTCCAGTAATTAAAACGGTTTTACCGTCAAGTCTGGCAGCAGATGACCAGGAACAAAACATATTTCTGGAGAGAACGCATAAAGGTTATGCAATAATTGTTCTCATATTGCGCAACTTATCAAACGGGCGTTGGTTTGATATGATAGAACTTGTTTTACATGTTCAGCGTATTAATAAAACATAACCGTTGTTTATTACAATTATGTTCAGTCATATCTAGTTTGTAATATACTCAAAATATCTGAAATATTGAAAATCCCTTTACTTCACTTCCTCTGTACAGTGTAACAGGTTATTGGGTAATTACACTGTCAACTGACATCTGTTGTAACATCTGTGAAACATAATATAGAGCTTACCTCATCGCTTGCATTTTGTGATGGGTTGTATGCAGAAATAAAAATATTAAAGTTTATGAAACGAATCAAACCGATTGACCAGAAAAACAAACTGACGTCCAGATGAAAACGCTCGCGCTGTCACTGGTGGGCGGGGTTATATGACGTAAATGACGTAATGTTGTAGTTTGGCATAGATATTTACATTAGATGTCGCCTACCCTGTTGTTGTCTATTGGAAGGAATGCGTCAATACAGCCGCCATTTTAGTACAGGGTAGCGCTCGTTTGAAATGAATGCGGGACCAAGGTGCAGTGGAGGACTGTAGCCATCCAGAGCCAGAGATATACACATATATACACATATCTATGATCGGGAGTTTTCCCCGGTGGTCAGTACGCAAATATTTTTTTTAATTACGAAAAATTATAATTTTACATCACTTTTCTACATCGATGGATAAGTGACCGCACGGGCATTGCCGATAAAGAGTGTGTTTGTGTGCATGGAAATGTATGATCCTCCCTCCCTGTTAAATTTGATCTAATCCGTGTCCTGAAATACACCCCCTCTCCTGCTTTCCCTTCTCATTCTAACGGAGGGAGCGATTCGTTTGTGAATGAATCCCCGTTATGAACGACTCGTTCACTTAGCCGACAATAATACAAGTTTCTAGCAGCGCAGCGTCTTGCTGTCATATTTCATTTACATTGTTTGCTGATTTTATTCAACAAAACTAGCATAAGCCTAGAATTCAGTGCGAGTTGATGCTACTTTGCCTTATGATGAGTGCAGTAAGTGACTGTATTATCATCAATAACGTTACTTGTTGAGCACAAAAGTTTATAACATGTAAAAAACGAAATCTTACCTATGAAATGTACTGCCTTTGTGCTTTGTTTTCTTTGTTTGCTCGTTACTACACCCGTAAGCAGCGCTAAAGTCCAGCATCTTTACATAGGCACACTGTCTTGACTAGTGCTGTTGAATGATGTTTGCCTGGGAGCCCTGTACAAATATGGCGGCGCTATTGACGCATGCTCAGGGTCCGTATGCGATATCTAGTGCATATATCTATGGTAGTTTGGGATTGGCCAGACACAAGAAACCCCGCCCTCAAATGGATGAATATCTAAAAATTAATATATATTTTATTTTCCTTATAATTGTACATTAATTAATTACGTAACACGTTTTTAGGCTTTTAAATGTATTCTATGTCAACATAATATCATTAGTATACGGAAAATGGAGAAAATGTATATATATTTACATCTGAAATTGACTAAATGATGTGCTTCTTAGGTTTAACCAGGAGATGTCAGTAGATACTCGGTAAGGAAACAAGCTAGAGTCAACATTCGATAAATCTTCAACTTCAGCTTGTTTTTTTTTTTAATGAAAGTTTATATTATAAAATAGGTCTGGCTATATTGGTAATTTAGGTAAGAATTTTAAATAATTAAAATAATTAAAATTACTTGATAACACATTTGTAAAACCTCGTGGGCTATAGTTTCAAGGATAGTGGCAAGGTTTAAAGATTATGAAAAAAATGTACAAAAGCATGCTCATCAATCTCAAATAAGTGCTCAGCCAAACAAAAAGAAATACAAAACTAACATTAAAATATTTGGTGTTGCCGCCTTTTTATATTAGTAAAGTACAAAGATTAAAAATTACAATTATTTATAAATATTTTTTGGATGCACTGTGATCCTTAAACGTGACCCAGGACCACAAAACCTGTCTTATGTTGCAGAGGTATAATTTTAGCAATATCCAAAGTTATATTGTATGGTTAAAATTGACAAAATTATCACAAATATGGAAAAACAAATTCACTTTACTTTCAAAATATTGATTTTTAAATTATTCCTTTTATGCCCCCCCCAAAAAAATCACTAGAATAATATCATGTTCCATGAAAATATTTTGTAAATTGTCTACTGTACATTTATCAAAATCCCATTTTTAATTAGTAATATGTATTGCTAAGGCGGGGAATAATAGTTGGATAACAATCATGTAGAAGTGCATAAACCTAACCGTAAGCTTAAACTTAACATAAATAGTAAACTAATCCCTTAATTCGGATTGGCTGATTGGAATGTTGTTCCAGGATCAACATAGATGTTAATCCAGGAACATGTCCTACTTGGTGAAATCAGGTCGGCGTATTGCTAAGAATATAATTTAGACATAAAGTGGATTTTCTCAGTATTTTGATTTTTTGAAGCCTCAGATTTCAGATTTTCAAAGTTGTATTTCGGCCTAATATTGTACCATCTTAATACATACATCAGTGGGAAATTAATTTATTCAGCATTCAGGTAATGTAAAAATCTCAACAAAAAAAAAAAAATTACACTTATGACTGGTTTTGTGGTCCCGGGTCACAAATATTCTCATAATAAGTCATCAAATGACTCTTGTTCTTATGTCTGACAATATTGTCTGTAATATATAACTGTTGCTCCACTAAATTACTTTTTAGTCATTTAAATTGAAAGGCTTTTTTTGTTGCAAAGAACAAAACGATATTATGGTAATACATGAAAAATATAGGTGTAGTAAACTTTTATTGTTTTGATGGTAGAAATCTCTTTTTGTCTTTGACCTGCTTGTAAAACATTAAAGGGAAATTTAACATTTACTGCACACTCAAGTGATTCTAAACCTTTATGAGTTTCTTTCATCTGTTGAATACAAAACAATGAAGAATGTTGGAAACCTGCAGCCATTGATATCCAGATAGAAAAGAAAAAAACATACTATGGAAGTCAATGGCTGCTGCTTTCCAACATTCTTCAGAATATCTTCTTTTTATTCAAAAGAAGACAGAAATTGAAACAGGTTTGGAACAAGTCGAGGATGAGTAAATGATTACAGATCTTTCATTTTTGAGTAAACTCTTCAAATAGTCATATTCTGTGGCAAATGAACCATATGTACAGCTTTTCCATGATTCTAAATAAAAATTAAACTTGTTTTGTTTAATACAGATACAGGAGAGATTAAAGAGAGACAAAAGAAAACTTGTCATGGCCCAGTTTATTTCTTAAACTTTTCTGAAAGTGTCATAAGGTTGTCATTTTCCTGCATCACATATATTTTTAGCTTCTACACAGTCGGCCCCTCTTTCTCTCTCTCTCTCTCTCTCTCTCTCTCTCTTCAACCCACCCACTCAATCTGTCAGCCTGTAAAGGTGAGATTTCAACTGTAATGCAGTTTCTCAAGAGCAGCACTACAGCAGAAATTGCTCTCAAACATTCCCAAAAGCATCTCTGGATGAAAATAGCCTAACATTATGTCTAGCATGCCCAACTGCAAAGTTTCTTGCCTTGCAGTGAAATCAGCATCCGTGTGAATGCAGCGAATATGCACTAATACGCAACTACAGTGCAGATAATTAAATACACCCCCTTTGAAAATGATTTAATCAATTTCTCAGTAAAAATAAACTATATATTATGACATACACTTACCGGCCATTTTATTAGGTACACCTGTCCAACTGCTCGTTAACGCAAATTTCAGCCAATCACACAGCAGCAACTCAATACATTTAGGCATGTAGACATGGTCAAGACGATCGGCTGCAAACCGAGCATCAGAATGGGGAAGAAAGGTGATTTAAGTGACTTTGACTGGGCATGGTTGTTGGTGCCAGACGGGCTGGTCTGAGTATTTCAGAAACTGCTGATCTACTGGGATTTTCATGCACAACCATCTCTAGGGCTTACAGAGAATGGCCCGAAAAGGAGAACATTTCCAGTGAGTGGCAGTTCTGTGGGCGCAAATGCCTTGTTGATGCCAGAGGTCAGAGGAGAACACCAGACTGGTTCGAGCTGATAGAAAGACAACAGTAACTCAAATAACCACTCGTTATTACCCATCTTCTGATGGCTACTTCCAGCAGGATAACGCGCCATGTCATAAAGTGTGAATCATCTCAGACTGGTTTCTTGAACATGACAATGAGTTCACTGTACTTAAATGGCCTCCACAGTCACCAGATCTCAATAGAGCACCTTTGGGATGTGGTGGAACGGGAGATTCGCATCATGGATGTGCAGCCGACAAATCTGCAGCAACTGCATGATGCGATCATGTCAATATGGACCAAAATCTCTGAGGAATATTTCCAGTGCCTTGTTGAATCTTTGCCATAAAGGATTAAGGCAGTTCTGAAGGCAAAAGTGGGTCCAACTCGGTACTAGTAAAGTGTACCTAATAAAGTGGCCGGTGAGTGTATATATTATTAAACAGTTATATTCATTAAAGTAAGTGTTTGGTCACCCAACATCTGTAGAAAGAAATGGTGTCAAATGAGGTGTTGCAAAAAATTATAATTCAGCTAAATTTTATATTTGTTTGATTGTCTTTATATTACCTCTTTATTAACATTTTATTTAATATGTCCCCTATATTCATTTTGGTATAGGCTGCTAGGTTTTGCACTCTAAAGCTATTTTGTTTGATTAGTTCCAGATTGGGCTTTGATACTGACTAATGAAATGTGTATATCAGATATCCCATGTACAGCATCCTATAGAATGCATTAATTTAAAGTTTAGATCTGGTGTCCTCATTTAAGTTGGAGACTTTAATATGTAAAGGCATACACAATGCACCAGAGGGCAGTATGACCTTTTCAAATATCGGCGTTTGTTTCAGTCTTATTTATGACGACGTTTATTAGCGATTTACGAAGTCATTCAGTACCTACTTGGGTGCTAACATGAACTATAATGTTTATGACACCTTCAATTTCAACACCTAAAAGCACAAACACGGGCATCTGATCTGAAACAGGAAGTGCGCTGTCAGCCATCAGATGATAGTAAGTAAACATTTCCTTCCCCGGTTTGAAACAGGACAGACACTGAAAGGGCTATAATTAAATCCTCTCTGATTAATACTCAACGCTGACAGAACGTTGAGTTTTATTTCCAACGAACAAACACTCCACAACAGATTTTGAACTTCTTGTTTTTTTGATTTGCAAGTTTATGAGCTGTCGTCAAAATATTTATCACTAAAGGCCCTCTCACAGACTGTCAAAACGACTCACTGAACAGGTTTAATGTAAGTGAATGATTATGGGGTCAATTACACATGCGTGCAGACGCTTAGAAAATTATAGGCCTCCTAAAAATTCACTCGGTCCTTCCCTGTTCTTGAGAAACGAATGATACCTTCGAGGTTTAGTGTAGTAGCCTGAAGGTAAAACGGCCTTGCCTCGAAAAAAAAACCCTGCTCGTCCGTCTGGTTTAACTGGAAAATGACTTAAGTTTCTCGGCGGGGGGAGAAAAACTGTATAGACAGAAAATGATTCTGTACAAGCTAATTAAATTAGTTCTATAATTAGTCAGTCTGCGCTTTCTTTTGCTCGGTCTGTCAACACAATCTGTGTCAGCAATTAAAAAAAGAGTGTGGCTTATGTAGACAGGGAGGCTGAAGTAGAAAGGGAGTGAAAACATTGCTTTCAAAGAGCTCAAAATCTAAAAAGAAAAATCTAATTGAATGTTTACTGATTATTCTATAGTAGGCTAGCTATGAATGCTATACTATGGTCTTTCCAAGATAGATATAAAATTTTAATGTTACACATTGTAGTAGATTTGTCCATATATGACCAAAAATTGGGTTTTGTGAGAATAAATATATAAAGTGCACTGTTTGTCTGCACGTTTTGACAAATGCAATGGGGCATAAAATGTTGCTGCAGAAATAGTAGAATGCTATTTCTTGAAACCGTATTTTATACAAGAAATAATATATGAATAGAAATAAATCTGTCCAATAACAGCAAAGATACTGGCATTACTCAATTACCTTCGTTTTTAGCATAATTTACAACAATGTCTGGTTTAAAATTTAAAAAATGTCAATAAAAGTCACACATTTTTTTACATCAAAAAAGAGATCAAAGTTCCTATGGTGCACTTCTAAACTCTAATTTAATAAAAAAAACACCTGCAAATTTTACAATTATCATTCCTCTCTCTCATCATCCTTATTGTATCAATGCGTCCTTGCATTTATTTCTCTGTAAAGGATTCTTTCGTGTCTGGTATGAGCAAAATCATAGTGTTTACTCTTCAGTCGTGCATGAAGACGCTTGTGTATGTTTCTCACTCTTTCTCAATACCTTGATGATTGATGTTCATTGAAATTGCACAGTCTCACGCTTGTGGTTACATTTTTCTTGAGTATTTGTGGTGAAACTGTGGGTTGATCACTATTAAAACATGTTTTTGAAGCATTCCACAGAAACCCCTGCTCACACAGTATAGAAATTACCATGTTGAATATAGTTATAAGCGTCTGAATTACATAAAGTGTTGTTCTGTACTGTTTTTTTGGATGCCTAATTTATTATTTTTAGAAAACAGGATCTTCTACAAACATGTTGCTTTTGATGGAAATAGATTATTGGCTTTGCCAGAAGTCTCCTGAGGACCCCTTATTGCTCTGTCATTGCTCAAGAGGCTTAACTGAATTCTTAATTAGTGTTCATTAAGTCATTCCTTTGGAAAATGACATGAATGTTGTCATAGTAAGAGTATAGAGCTAATAAAAAATGTTTATTTGGTTATTCATGTTATTATTAATTTGATGAGAAAAGTGTGAGTTTACACTACAAGTTCAGGAGGTTGTTTAGAAGTCTCTGATGATCAACCAAAGGTTTTATTTACTTGATCAAAAAATTTATAATTAACAAGTAGTTGATTTTAATTTATTTTAAAGTGCAGTTTATTCCTGTGACGCAAAGCTAAATCATTAATCCAGTCTTCAATGTCAGACGATCCTTCAGAAATCACTCTAATATGATGTTATTATTATCATCAATGCTGAAAACTGAAAACTATTTTCATCTGTTCAAAATAGAAATCATTTTAGGACTTTATAAATGTCTATACTATTACTTTCGGTTAATTTAATACATCCTTGCAAATTAAAAGTACAAATGTCTTTAAAAGATGGAAAGATTTTGAAAGCTTTTGATTTCAGACATCTTTTGAAACACTTAGAAACGTAAAAAAATTGAGCATGATCTCCATTTCGTTTCATCGATATATGTAAGAAACAACATGTATAATAAAATCATTTATTCCTGTAAATCTTTGTGAATCCATAAGCTTATCAGTCGAAGAAAATACAGGAACATTTTTTTAGATATGGTCACAGTTTTTTGTAAATATACATATCCCAGATGCAACTCCCAACCTTATCAGTGTTCTCTTGAGATTAAATTAAAAACACTAGTTCCTGTTGATCACCTCTTTAGGTAGAACAGGTCACCTTTATAACCTAATGAGTGTGTTTGTTCTGTAAGGACCTGCTTTGTGTTCAGCCTCCATGACGTTGGCTTTCTGGAGCGTGTTGAATGTCTTTCTGTGAAGATCAAGCATTCTGAATGTCAAGTAGGTTATATTAAAGTTCTCATTTTATTGCTTTTTTCAGATATACCTTTATTATTCATTGTTAAGGTATATGCACATGGAATTCATAACTAACTTTAAGTCAGCCAGCCAAAGTGCTTCCAGTGAACTCTTTCCATTATAAAATCGCCATGTTTAAGATCTGATTTCTTGAAAAATCAATGATCTTCACTGCCTGATTGATATATGATATAAAGTTGGTCTCAGACCGGACAAGAAGCACTGCATTAAATCCCATTTCCCCCCGCCATGTCTTTAAAATATGAAAATGTATTTTACCCCAGTATTTTCAATAGAGTTTCTGCGCTAGCCTGCTGCTAGTGACGGCGCTAGCGTTTACACGGCCCTTCATCTCGTTTTACACTTGAACTAAAGGAATGCTTAAGTCTATTTAACTGATTGTATTTTAATTACATTACAACATTGATGCTATAAAAGGAACCCTATGAAACTGAAAGTTGTCTGAATTGATACAGCATTGTTACTGTACAAAACAAAACACAAACAAGTAATTCTTATGAAAAATGGTTAAATATCAGTTCATATGAAATTCATATAGTAATGGCTGTTTGGTTTCTGACATGCTGCAAGTGTTGGACCAATCACAACAGACTGAGCCATCATCAGAGCAAAGTAGGCTCTCAGAAAGGCGGGGTTTAGAGAGACTGAATTCTTGAACACACATTTCAGACACTCTGAAAAAAAGGGATGTTTAGGAATGTTTAAAATGCTATAAAAGAGTACATTTTAAATACTATGCTGAAATATTATATGATACGGCCAGTAGGGTTTCCACAGAGTTCCCACGGGTCATGGAATTACTGGAATATCATGGAATTTTCAATGTCTGTTCCACGCATTGAAAGTCAGGAAAATGTATGTATTATTTTGTCCAAGTCATGGAATATCAGGGACTTTAGTTTGTAATTATCCAAAAACACAGTACAGAAAAAATAATGATCATGTTGTTTCATGTGTTCTGCCTGTATCAAATGCAGTCACCAGCCAGTATCTGTTAAAATAGTGTCTGTGGCTTGTCTGCACAGAATTCAAACCTTCTGTATTTTGCAGGACAAATTCAGATTATTGCAACCTAAAATGACTTACTCTGCTGTGACCTTTATTAAAATTTGTGCCAATATTTCAGCATCTCCTTTGTTGTTTTGCTGTGAAAATATACACCAATTTCCCCAGAATTTTTTACTTTTTTGACCTCAAGAACCATTGGTCTCTGTAATTTATATAAAGGAACACCGAGAGAAACAAAGAGAGAAAAAGTTTACCTTCATATAAAGCCTACTACATCATATTTGCTACATAACTCTGAATTAGGGGTGCCCAAACGTGGTCCTGAAGAGCCGGAATCCTGCATAGTTTAGCTCCAATTTCCTTCAACACACCTGCCTGGAAGTTTCTAGTATACCTAGAAAGAGCTTGATTTCCTGGTTCAGGTGTGTCTAATCGGGGTTGGAACTAAACTCTGCCGGATCCCGGCCCTCCAGGACCGAGTTTGGGCACCCCTGATCTAAATGATTAAAATGAACAAAACTTAAAATCTCTCCAACAGCATTAGAAAATACGCTGTTAATTTCAAATTTTAGCAATCAACGCAAATAATATTGTATATATTGTAAATATAATTAATATTTATTCATTATACGTCATGGAAATTCAGCTTTTTTAGTCAGTGAAAGTCAGGGAGTTTGACATGTGGAACCCTGTCTACATTATAACTAGTCTCAGTAGGGTCACACCCTCGGCTGTAATTATTTCTGTGCCAATTTGGCACAAAATGTTTGGGTGGGTAATGTGTACTTGCCTATACATGATGGGTCAAATATCTGCGACCTATAAACCTTTTTGATGACCTGGAATGCCCTTAAATTAAGACGTCAGATCAACTAGCATGTTCAGACAGATCGAGTGTACAGTGATGGTTAAGATCTCTTCGCCTCATGATGTTATTCAACACCTTCATAACTCATAATTCAATACGTTTGGAATCTAAGCCTCATGAATCTCAGATCTTAGTTATAGGTCAGTTAACATTTAGCTTTTTCTTATTGCTGCTTGGTTTTTATTGATTAAAGCAGGAATAGTTCACCCAAAACTGAATAAAAAAAATCATTATTAACTGCTTGGGTTTTATTGTTTCAAGGGATAGTTCACCCAAAACTAAATTCAACGACAACAAAAAAAAACTGTTATCACTTGATTTTTATTTGTTTAAAGGGATAGTTCACCCAAAACTGAATAAAACAACTCATTATTTACTGCTTGGTTTTTATTGGTTAAAGGGTTAGTTCACCCAAAACTGAGTAAAAAAAAAACTGTTATCATTTACTGCATGATTTTTGTTGGTTAAAGCAGAGTTAGTTTACCCAAAACTAAATTCAACAACAACAAAAACTGTTATCACTTGGTTTTTATTGG